>JAFLJL010002063.1:29652-32314 GCA_018398815.1 Conus ventricosus
TAGTTCTTACACCACCTGCCCCACCCCGTTCCCTCTCCTCCCTGCCTACCCACCCCCACACCCCTTCCCCCACCACAGCCGTTGTCTCCTCTTGACCACTTTTGTTTGTTGTTGCCAGGTCAACGTTCTTATTAACCCATACCCAGCCATGCTCTGTGTTTTTGTGTGTGTGTGTGTGTGTGTGTGTGTGTGTGTGGTGTGTGTGGGGTGTGTGTGTGTGTGTGTGAGAGAGAGAGAGAGAGAGAGAGAGAGAGAGAGAGAGAGAGAGAGAGAGAGAAAGCGTCTTTAAACCCCCCCCCCCCCCCACACCTCCCTTGCCACTGACCTCCCTCACCCACCCACACCCACCCCCCTCCTCCACCACTTTGTGGTCTGTCGTGTCGTGCCCTGATGGTCCATTATCTTTCACCTGTCATCAGAGTCTGGTGTGAGGATTAATCCCCCACTCTCTTTCTCTTCCCTCTCCCCCTCCCCGTCTCTCTCTCTCTCTCTCTCTCTCTCTCTCTCTCTCTCCTCTCTCTCCTCTCACTCTCTCTCTCTCTCTCTGGAGATCAGACTTTCACGTGGATAAAAGCCATATACTTTTTCTTCCTGTGTGTCTGTCTTCTCTCTCTTTCCCACCCTATTTGTCTCTGTCTGTCTGTCTCTCTCCCTATTTGTCTCCATCTTTCTGATTTTCTTTATATCTGTCTCCACCTCTCTCTCCCCCCTCCCCCCCCTCTTTTTTCTGCCTCTTCTCTCTCTCTCTCTCTCTCCTCTCTCTCTCTCTCTCTCTCCTCTCTCTCTCTCTCTCTCTCTCTCTGGTCTCTCTCTAGCAGATCACGCTTCCTTGTGCATATGGTCACACAGACTGTGTGGTATGGAGTGGAGAGTCCGATTCTGTGACCACGGAGCAGTGAGGGCTGCACACCACAAAGTCACAGTCTGCCAACTGTCTGTCGTGTCCACTAAGAGGCTACACACCACAAAGTCACAGTCTGCCAACTGTCTGTCTGTCCACTAAGAGGCTACACACCACAAAGTCACAGTCTGCCAACTGTCTGTCGTGTCCACTAAGAGGGCTACACACCACAAAGTCACAGTCTGCCAACTCTCTCTGTCTGTCGTGTCCACTAAGAGGGCTACACACGTACACCACAAAGTCACAGTGTGCCAACTCTCTCTGTCTGTCGTGTCCACAAAGAGGGCTACACACCACAAAGTCACAGTCTGCCAACTGTCTGTCGTGTCCACACAGGGGGCTACACACCACAAAGTCACAGTGTGCCAACTCTCTCTGTCTGTCGTGTCCACTAAGAGGCTACACACCACAAAGTCACAGTCTACCAACTGTCTGTCGTGTCCATTAAGAGGGCTACACACCACAAAGTCACAGTCTACCAACTGTCTGTCGTGTCCACTAAGAGGGCTAACACACCAAAAAGTCACACTCTACCAACTGTCTGTCGTGTCCACACAGAGGGCTGCACACCACAAAATCACAGTCTGCCAACTGTCTGTCGTGTCCACTAAGAGGGCTACACACCACAAAGTCACAGTCTGCCAACTCTCTCTGTCTGTCGTGTCCACTAAGAGGCTACACACCACAAAGTCACAGTCTGCCAACTCTCTCTGTCTGTCGTGTCCACTAAGAGGGCTACACACCACAAAGTCACAGTCTACCAACTGTCTGTCGTGTCCACTAAGAGGGCTACACACCACAAAGTCACAGTGTGCCAACTCTCTCTGTCTGTCGTGTCCACTAAGAGGGCTACACACCACAAAGTCACAGTCTACCAACTCTCTCTGTCTGTCGTGTCCACTAAGAGGGCTGCACACCACAAAGTCACAGTCTGGCAACTGTCTGTCGTGTCCACTAAGAGGGCTGCACACCACAAAGTCACAGTGTGCCAACTCTCTCTGTCTGTCGTGTCCACTAAGAGGGCTACACACCACAAAGTCACAGTGTGCCAACTCTCTCTGTCTGTCGTGTCCACTAAGAGGCTACACACCACAAAGTCACAGTGTGCCAACTCTCTGTCTGTCGTGTCCACTAAGGGGGCTACACACCACAAAGTCACAGTGTGCCAACTCTCTCTGTCTGTCGTGTCCACTAAGAGGTTGCACACACAAAGTCACAGTCTGCCAACTGTCTGTCGTGTCCACTAAGAGGGCTACAACACCACAAAGTCACAGTCTACCAACTGTCTGTCGTGTCCACTAAGAGGGCTACACACCACAAAGTCACAGTGTGCCAACTCTCTCTGTCTGTCGTGTCCACTAAGAGGGCTGCACACCACAAAGTCACAGTGTGCCAACTGTCTGTCGTGTCCACTAAGAGGCTGCACACCACAAAGTCACAGTGTGCCAACTCTCTCTGTCTGTCGTGTCCACTAAGAGGGCTACACACCACAAAGTCACAGTCTACCAACTGTCTGTCGTGTCCACTAAGAGGGCTGCACACCACAAAGTCACAGTCTGCCAACTCTCTCTGTATGTCGTGTCCACTAAGAGGGCTGCACACCACAAAGTCACAGTGTGCCAACTCTCTCTGTCCTGTCGTGTCCACTAAGAGGGCTGCACACCACAAAGTCACAGTCTGGCAACTCTCTCTGTCTGTCGTGTCCACACAGAGGGCTAAACCACAGTCTGCTAAACCTCTCTCAACAATTTTAGATGCAAT
>JAFLJL010002064.1:0-2500 GCA_018398815.1 Conus ventricosus
TCTTTTTGGGGGGAAAAAAATGGGGTGGGGGTTTTTCCCGGTTTCAAAATAGGGGGGTTTTTTTTTAAAAAAGGGTTTTTTTAAGGGCCTTCATTCAAAAAATTTGGAAAGTACCCCCCCACCTTTTTAAAATTAGAAAAAAAGAGGAAAAAAGGTTTCTGGGGTCAAAAAAAAGTTTTTTTGGGGGGCCCAAAGGGGGGTAAAAGTTTTGGGTATATTTTTAGAAAAGAATTTGGGCCCCAAATAAAATTTTTTGGGGCCCCCAACAGAATATTTGGGGGAAAGGGGCACCTTTTTTTATTTCGTTTAAAAAAATTGAACAATAAAACTCAAACTCCCGTTTTTAGAACACTGTTGAAAACGTTTTGCAAAACCCCAAAAGGCGCACTCCTGAAATATTCTACAAAGTCGTATGGTTTTAATTAACAAACCCAAAGGGAAAAAAGATTCAAAAGTTCCCAAAAGCGGGGACCAAAATTACCTTAAATAATACCGATGGTTAAAAGGGGTTTTTCTCACTAAAAGAAGCAATGAGTAACTTTGACTTTACTCTCAAACTTAACAATGCAAATCTAAAAACAATGTTAACTTTCAAGCCGAAAAGTATCTTATTTTTTTTGAAGAAGCTAGCAAAAATGTTAGGCTTTACAACTGGCAATCAAAACCCACTTAATTTTAGTGCTGCCCCAGATAAACTACTTATGGGGGGGAAAGTCCGCTCGATCTTGCTTTACATTATTACTCTAGTTCATTTGGATGACAGCACTGGAAAACTTAATGATGGGGGCCCTAAAACATTTTAAAGAGCTTTTCCCTCGGGGAAAGCGCATATTGCGATAGAAATTATAAATTCCCAATTTACAGTTTAAAAGTTAGTTTGGGGGAGGGTGGGATCATTAAAAAAAAAATCAAAGAAAAACGGGAAAGTTGTGAAATGTGATAACCTCAAGTTTGGAAAAAAAAATACTTACAAAAAAATAATTTCGCTGGGCCGAAGAATCGGGAGTTACTTTTTCCCTGTGGGGTGTATAACCTTAAATTTAAAAGACCTTGCAATGTTGCGGATTTTTGAACAGAATGGTGAGAAGGCACTTGTATGGTTTTGAGTCACAAAAGATGGTGATTATAAACCAAAGAGTTGACGACAACAAAAGGTTTCCTAAACTAAGCAACCGAAATCTAAGGCAAAAATGTTGGCCGTATGAAATAAAAAGTTTCGAAAACCTACCTCAAAGGCACTTAGAACCATATTTAGAAGGGGAAAAAAAATTTGAATTCATAACCCTTTTCATATTTTAGCTCAAAAATTTCAAAAAAGCTTTAACTCGGCCCCCTTTACATGTAAGTCTTATCCAGACACAATAGTCGGGAAAAAAATTGAAATAAAAGCCGAGGGAAAAAACAGTAACATCCCCCACAAAAAGAAACAGTTGTAAAAAAAGCTTCTACAAAAATTTCAGTTCTTTTCCAGCAAAAATTAGGGGAACACGTTCCCCGAAAAAGGGGGGGGGGGGGGGGAGGGGGGGGGGGGCCCAAAAAAAAAAATTCGGCAAAATTAGAAAAGTTCGTTGTGCTCTTTAAAGGGAATATTAAAAATTATAACCCAAAGCCAAAAAAATTTTGAAAATAGAAAAACACAAGAAAAAATTCAATTTGGCCTTAGGGTTTTAAAGAACAAGGGTAATTTACGGAGGAAATGAAAAAAAAAAAACGGATTTGATTAAACTCTGTTTTAAAACTATGGAGCAGTTAAACTTTTAAAAAAAACCCCCCAAAGTTCAAAGATTTGTGGGGGACTGGGTTTTGGAAAAAAAATATTTTTCCCCGACTTATTTCAAACATTTATCGCTATAATTTTGATCAATTGTGATTTTCTGTCCCAAAACTTTTAAAAGGGAAAAAACATATCATGAAGAAGGTTTATATGGACAGACAATGAGTAAAAATTTAGTTAAAACCTAGCACTAAACTGAGGGGTGTTTTAAAAACTTTTAAAAATGTTTGAAGGGAAAGCGAACCTTTTTATAGTGACTGTTTACAAAAAAGAATTTAAAAAAGAGAAACCTTTTGTCAAAACTAGCTTTCAGTGAAGAAATGGGATAAGTGTGTGGATTTTATGCCAGAAATATAAAAACCCGTTTTAAAAAAAAATTAGAGAACAGTTAAAGACTTATGTTTTTTTCACATGAAGACAGAGACTCATTTTAAGAATTTTGCGCGAAAATGAGTTTTGAAAACGATCAAAAAAAACATAGATTAAACAAAAAATGAAATCTGAAAAGTTTAGTAAATTAGTATTGAAAACGGGTAACCCTGCACAGTATGTTTGTTTGTAGATAATCGTTATTTTTTGGTTATTGACGTCTTACTTGTCAGAGAACAGTAATATGCTGATTCTAGGGCACTTTCGCCCGAAAACTCGGTGGAGGAGCAAGTGGGGTAGAACAGACATTTATCTGTTCTCTTGCACAAAATCAACTATATAATCCATGTCAGCGTT
>JAFLJL010002064.1:7500-29501 GCA_018398815.1 Conus ventricosus
GCACAACAAGTGAAAGTTTATATGGGGAGTTAATCTGGCACCTGCCCTGAACAGACCCCACCCCCACCCCACCCCCGGAGAGTTACTAGCCCAAAACAGCCCCCTGTATAAAGAGTTAAACTGGACCTGGCCCAGAACATCCCACATCCTCCTGGGGAGTTAATCTAGCACAGGCCCGGAACGGTCCCCCCTAGAGAGTTAAACTGGACCTGGCGCAAAACACCCCCCTGTATAAAGAGTTAAACTGGACCTGGCCCAAAACAGCCCCCTGTATAAAGAGTTAAACTGGACCTGGCCCAAAACAGCCCCCTGTATAAAGGGTTAAACTGGACCTGGCCCAGAACATCCCACATCCTCCTGGGGAGTTAATCTAGCAGAGGCCCGGAACGGTCCCCCCCCCCCCCCCCCCCCTAGAGAGTTAAACTGGACCTGCCCCAAAACAGCCCTCCTCCCCCCCAGACAGCTAAACTGGACCTGGCCAAAAGCAGCCTCCTTCCTGAGGAGTTAATCTAGCACTAGCCCAGAACAGTCCCCCCTAGAGAGTTAAACTGGATCTAGCCCAGAACAGCCCCCCCCCCCCCCCCCCCTCCTTGGCAGTTAATCTGGTACTAGCCCAAAACAGTCCCTGAGAGAGTTAAACAGGATCTGCCCCTAAAGCAGGCCTCCACCTGGGGAGTTAATCTGCCACCGGCCCAGAACAACCCACCAAGAGAGTTAAACTGGACCTGCCCCCCTCCCCCCGCCCCCCCCCCCCCCCCCTAGAGATTTAAACTGGACCTGTCCAAAATCAGCCTCTTTCCTGAGGAGTTAATCTAGTACTAGCCCAGAACAGCACCCTCCTCCCCACCACCCTAGAAAGTTAAATTGGACCTGGCGCAAAACAGCCCCCCCCCCCCCCCCGCCCCCACTCCTAGGCAGTTAATCTGGTACTAGCCCAAAACAGCCCCCTAGAGAGTTAAACTGGATCTGCCCCAAAGCAGCTCCCCCACCCCCCAGCACCCGGGAGTTAATCAGCCACCGGCCCAGAACAACCCACCAAGAGTGTTAAACTGGACCTACCCCAGAACCCCCCTCACCCCCCCCCCCCCCCCCCCCCCCCCCCGTTTGGGGAGAATTTACTTTAAACAAACATTATTCAACCAGAAATATTTTGCAGTGAACATCACAACATGGAGCACAACAAGCGAAAGCTTATATGGGAAGTTACTCTGGCACCTGCCCAGAAAAGACCCCCCCCCCCCCCCCCCAGTTAAACTGGACCTGGTTCGGAACTGCCTCCTTCCTGGGGAGTTAATCTGGCACTGGCCCAGAATAGTCCCCCCCCCCCCCCCCCTACAACCTCCCTTGGACAGTTCAACTGGACCTGGTCCATAACAGCACCACCACCACCCTCGAAGAGGGTACTTCTGGATTGGCCCAAAGTACTCATCCTAAAGATGATTCAGACTATATTTCAATGTTGATTCAGGTAGAATGTCACTGTATGGTTTATAACCTATAAATAACAACCCTGAACACAGTAATAAAGGAAATATGCAAGGGGGGTACTTCTGGGACTGGCCCAGAAGTACTCCCCCAAAAGTTGATTCAGACTCGTTTTCAATCTGGGACAGTGCCAGACTGACTCCCGGAGTTCAACTGGGAGGGGGGGGGGGGGGGGGCAGTTTCAGCACGCTACACCACCATTGGTGCATGATACGGGTATCATTTTTGTTAGATTACCGCACAGAACCCTCCCGACCCCCACCCTTCCTTCGTTCCTTTCATCTTCCCTTCATTCACCCCCCTCCCCCTTCTAATTCCACATTCTTATCTCCCTTTTGTGTGTTGATTTGTGGTCTTTATAGATAAACGTGTATCGTTTTCTCTCTGGCTCTGTCCGTCTGTCTGTATCTCTCTGTCTGTCTCTGTCTTTGTGTCTGTATCTGCGTCTGTGTCTATGTCAGCCTGTCCATCCGTCTCTGTCTCTGTCTGTCTGTCTGTCTGCATTCTATCTGTCTCTATCTGTCTGTCTGTCAGCTGTCTGTCTCTGTCTCTTCTCTCTCTGTTTGTGTGTCTGTGTGTCTGTGTGTCTGTCTCTCTTTCTGTTTCTGTCTGTCTGTCTGTCTCTCTCTCTCTCTCTCTTCTGTTTCTGTCTGTCTGTCTGTCTGTCTGTCTGTCTGTCTCTCTCTCTCTCTCTCTCTCCTCTCTCTCTCTCCTCTCTCTCTCTCTCTCCTCTCCTCTCTCTCTCTCTCTCTGATACCCCGAGGTTGACGTCGCAGTGTGCGGACGCAAGTGAACAGCTCCGCAATTATGTTGCTTTTTTCAAGTTTAACCTGCTGTGACCGAGCGCTGAGTTTTTAATGACAGTGTGTGGATTACGTCTTGCACCTGGATTCATATATATTTGTTGGTTTTCTAAACGGAAAAGGAAGTTATTGATGATTATTCGTTTTCTCTTAATACAAACCATCACGGATTCTCGTGGAGTCTCGGCACAGCCCTCCGTGCGACGTGCTGTCTTGATCCTTCGTTGCTAGGCCCTGAACAAGCGCCCAGTGTTTGTGATCTTCAGCTGGCCACTTAGCTCAGCTCCAGTCCGTCGTCTCAGCCCGGTAATTTGGACCCGATGCCGAAGAGGGCCTGTGGTGTTCCTGGTGCCTTGTGACATCATCTGGCCACTTTCCACTCCTACAGACGTCGTTCCTTCCTCTTCCCATCGGTACCTTCCTCGCCGATGGACAATGGACGGGTCTAATAGTCTAGGCTGATGTGGGAATCATCGTTCAGATCGTTACCATTTCATGAAATTTGGCACACACGTAGCTTTTGATGCCCTCTTTCGATTAAGAGGATGACACACGTGATCGGACTACGTTTTGAAGGTTAAATGTATACTGCTCAAAACTTATTAAGCTTGTATTGAAATATCCTAAGTTATGAGAAAACAATCTGAGTTTTTTACAACAAATAGTACACTATGTAATTGTGACATGCTATAAATGGTGTATAGGAACCATTTGTGCAATATGGTAATAACATGTAATCTTTTAAAGTATATACTACGCAAACATTTTTGTGCATCATTGGAATTTTATGCAATTTATTTTGATGTCGAAACTATTGTTCTGTTTGGTATGATTTCGTCAAATTTGGTACACAAAGCAGCTTTTGGTGTCGTCTTTTGACTTAGAAAATGACACATGCGATCGGAAATGTTTTGATGGCTATTATATACTATTCTAAATTTATTAAGCATCTACGAAAATATCCTAAATAACGATAACATTTCAAAACCCATATTGATTTAGTCTCTGTATGGCTACCCTGATGAGGTTCATGGCGTGAAGTATCATGACAGCTGACTGTGCTTTCTCTGTGAAAAGTGGCAGCAGAGCTATTTTGGAGACAGGTCTTTCCACTTGCTGTGTGCTAGCATGAAACGCAGCCCATGAAATGAAGTCTTCCGCATCAAGACTGTCTTTACTTACCAAAGCTTCAACATTTGATAACCACTCGTTTTCCTTTGCCATAGAAGTCATAAGGGCATCAGACTGAGCCTTCAGATCACCAACGGTTTCCGGTGCATAACAGTCTCTGGTGAGGCTAGCTTCTGGGAGATCAGTGTATTCTGCAGGCAGCAAGGTGACCATTTTGCTTGCTCTGGGAATGATCAGAGGTGTTTCTCTTGCTTTGCAAGGATTGTTGACTGTTGGAAGCTGCACAAGAAAGATGGCAGTGCCGTGAAAAGAGTCTTTGGACCGCAGAGACGATGTGTTGTGGTCAAGATTATCCACAGCCCCAACAGTGAAGAGTCCTTCATTCAGCTTTGGTGGACACACACACTGCTCCTCCTCAAACCTTGAAGACACAGAGTTACCAAGCTGAGTGACAATTTCCATCGTTCTGCTGTAGGAGATACACAGACCCAGTTCAGACAGTTTATCGATTGTTTCCCTCTGCCTTGTCCGGAAGTATATCATCAGGCTAATGTAGATAGCCAGTGGTGTTTCTCGTGGTTTGGGGTGATATTGTTTTGAAGAAGAGTGAATCTTGTTTCCAACATCTTTGTTTTTTGTATTGAACATCATTAGCTCTGAGACAGACAAAACGGATTTTAATGTTGCACCATTGTGGGCACTTTCAGCTTCAAACTGACCTCCATGCATAGCCATGCCAATAAAAGCACGAAGACTAGGTGGAACTACAGTTTCTGCTGCCTCTGAAGTAAATGTGCCATCAAAACTGTATTCTTTTGAGAGAATGTCTCTGCGCACAATTTGTGCAGCTCGTGCAATGTGCACAGCATTATCATCAGCTTGAGTGGCAGCACTGACTATGTTGCTCATGTCAGCATCAAAGAGCAGAACAACTTCCTTTCCCTGCCTCTGTGCTTGCAGATCTGGAATTTGACTAAGAAGTCTTTCTTTCAGTCTGGTTGGATTTACCTTTCTATCATATACTGGATCCAGATCAAGCATTCTGTTGTCATACATTTTGCAGAGTTCGGACAATTTGAAAAGTGAAAGATCTGAATTGTTTCTCTCTTCTTCAATGAAGAAAACAAGTTCACTGAGAACTGTAGCTTCAAGACTCCGGTCAGTGGGAGCATTGCTACTACTCTGTTTCCTTAGATGCAGTCTGTAGCAGTTGTGTAAAGCAAGCTTACATTTGGAATGGTACTTAGCATCCAGTGCATGCATGCCCCCTTCTGAAAGTTTCCGAGAAGTACTCTGTCTTGCAGAATCTCTGCATACTCACGTATCGTTTTATCAACAGAAAATGAGCGAGCACTGAACAACTGTCCTGATTGATCATCTTCTCCACAGAAAAAAAGCTTTGTGTTCTTTCAAGACTCTGCCCCGACATCTTTCGAGTTTTAACTGGACTTTTGTAATGCTCCTGTTTATGTTCACGTTTCTGAGCTGCCTTCATTGCACGTTCTACCTTTTGGTTATCTATTTTATTTCAACAAGTTCTGTGCCACACAGCTTTGTTTGCTTCACATGTAGTAAGCATATCAGGACCTTCATCCAAAAGCTGTTTTCTGATTGGAAGGGTCAGTCTGCCAAGTGCGTGAAGTTTGAAAATGTTTTCGACTGTATTTTTATATCCTGTCGCTACACCTGACTTCTTACTAAATTTGCTTCCATGTGATGGATCAATCACTTTTTCCTCTTTGTCAGTTTGACAGAAAACGCATAGATTCCAGTTCACATTCAATATTTCTGGTGAAACACTCGAACAACATGCATGATCCTGAAGTATAATAGTTTCTGTATGATCTGTTGCTTGCATGCTTGACTCCTCAGCAACAGGTGCACACATTGTAGTCCATGGCGACACGTTGTTGTCTCCTGCTGTAGTTTTTTCTTCAGGGATGACAGGCAGGCGTCCTTGAAATTCCTCGGAACATTCCCGCTCTTTGACACTGGAAAAGTCGTTCGCCGTTGTGCTGGGGTTCATCTTTTGTAGATGTGTTCGGGGCGACTTGAACCTGGTTGCCCTCGGGTTAAGTATACAGAGTCTGAAGTAGGAAAATTATATTTGCATTATGATAATGAGCATACTTCTGTACTATCCTATTGGTCCTACTCTGCCCATCTCAACACACATACATACACATCATGCATCAAAAGAGAGAGAGAGAGAGAGAAGAGAGAGAGAGAGAGAGGAGAGAGAGAGAAGAGAGAGAGAGAGAGAGAGAGAGAGAGAGCGAGCGAGTGTTCACACACAGACACACACAGACATACACACACACATACACACACACACACACACACACACACACACACACACACACACGCACGCACGCATGCACGCACGCGCGCGCATGCACACACACACACGCACACACACACACACACACACACACACACACACACACACACACACACACACACACACGTAATAAAATTATGCTATTAAAACAATTTAATATGTGCTTACATTGTAGGCAGTATACACTGTTTCAAAAAGTATACATGGTGTGTGCAACACACACCCTCGCACATCTGAGCACTTCTCCCCCCCCCCCCTCCCCTCCCTGCTCCCCTGACATTTTGCATCCCCCATAATCTACATTGTACATGCACAGTTAAAATGCACTTATAATAAAACCTTGAAAAGTTCAACAAAAGAAATCTTTCAGCATAAAAACGAGTGGCCAGGGCATTAAAACTCTCTCTCTCTCTCTCTCTCTCTCTCTCTCTCTCTCTCTCACACACACACACACACACACACACACACACACACACACACTACTTGGTGTTGGAGACTGGAACCAGCTCGATAATAAGCTTTGATCGTCCACTCTGGCTACTTGCAACAAATTCACAGGATGGGGACTAAAAAAACAACCGATTCTTTCCATCGAAGGCACACACACAAAAAGAAAACAACGCTGTGCTTGCTATCTAATTGCCAAGCCATTGTCTCAAAACGTACGTTAAACGAAAAGTAAGCCATGTGGGTCGTTCCAGTTTAGGACTCTTCCATTTCACATGGGTTAGTTCATGACGTCAACGGAATGCCACGCCAGTACGCGTTTATTGTTCAACCTAGCCCAACGCCCCTGCTCGTCAGTAGAATGGCCACTACCACTGCGCATGCCAGCATCCCGCTGCCAACGCCAGTCTGTCTGGATGGTGCAGCGTGTTCTCACAGAAACAGAAACAAATACACACACATGCACTGATAATTACAAGTATTAAATACCTTACCTGAGTAAATTATTGCAATTTATCCATCATACGAGCATCGTATGAACTGTCGTCTGCTTAGTTCGTGCTAGCTTGTGTTCTCGATGTCTGATTCGCTGAATTCAGGTTAGCCGGGGTCAACGCATGAGCGATTACTACGCACCTTCGCACTTTTGCAACATTCGCAACATCATAGAGTCCTGTTTTGTTTTCTTATTTTCATTATGAAAACAAACTCGGACAGCGTGTGTCATCCTCTTAATTAAAAAAGCATTTAACGAAGTATTCATCCTGTAAATTTCATAAAATGGTAACGAAGTGAACGATCGCTATAGTAAAGTTCCAACATCAGCCAAGACTATAAGTGCCTGTAACTAGTGCGTGTGTCCTGTGCCAGTGTGTGAGCCAGCCTGGGCCAGCTGTGAAAGCTGGTTAATCAGTGCCTCAGCCATCTGTTGTGCTCTTCAGCCCACCCTCTTCTCTCACGGTGTTCGTCTCCCAGGACCTCACCAAACAAGTACGTACTTTGTTTATCCTCCTTTAAAGGGGACCAGGATGTGTGGAGCTTAGACTTTGATTTGTTGGCAGTTTACTTGGCAGCGCCGCCTTCTATCCCATACCCCTTACTCCTCCCCAATCCCCCCCTCCCCGTTTTCTTCCTGCTCCATTACCTAACCCCTATCCTTATCCTCTTAGCTCCAAGTGTCACTGGTTTAGCGACTGGCATGGCTGTTTATCGGCACCATGTAGTTTGAACCATCTATGACCATGAGTTGACCGTGATATCTTCCCCATCCCCTCCCTCACTCCCCACATCCCCCTCCCCACCCTCACTCTCCCACATCCCCTCCCCCCCTCCCACATCACTCCTTCTCTTCACCCTACCCATGCTTCCACAGCCATGTCTGTGGTCACGAATAACAGTGACGCGCTTTGTGACTGGGTTCCCCAAATTGACATTAAAATAGACCCCAAGCAACTCACATTTAAAATTCCAATACACCTCTTCCCAATCGCAAGACAGATATTATACAAACGTTATATTGATGACATTAACAACAGACCAGAGTTCAGCGTACAATGGGCCGACTACGCCAAACCTAATCGGCCTCTTGTCCTCAGCGACAATGCCGATTTTTCCTCTATCCCCACCAGCCTCCCCAGTGATGACTTGTACCGGACCAAGGTGCAAGTCAACTGTACCACCCTAAAACTCATCACCATCACTGTCTTTTACACGACAGGTACTGTTCTTGTACAGGGAAACCTGTGCAAGAAATGGCTGCGGTATGAGTTCGAATCACTAATCCAGGTGATTCGAACAATCTTCTCATTGACCCACCAAGATTCCCATCCCAACCTCAACAAGGCTGTATGCGACAACCTGTCTGACCTTCCCCTTCCCTCCCTGAAGACGCTCCCTTCTGGTGCCCTCTCTGCACAGGACATCCCGCCTCCCCATGGACCTCCTCATCTCCCCAGATTGCATTTGCTGACCAGCCCAACCCCCATCCCTCCAGCCAGCTCTGATACCACTCCGTCCCAATCCACATCCTCGCCAAAGCCTGCCCCTACGGTCCCACCAAAGTCGCCCGAGGGAAACATGCACACACAGTTCACCCCAGCACTCACCACAAATACTCCACATATTCCAACAAAGCAGAAACGAAGCTCTTCTTAGTCAAAACATGAGCATGCAAACACCCAAACGAAACAAAACCAACCACCTGCCCACTCCGATGTGAAAACACCACGCCCACCCTCTCATACAAGCAACACAAAAGCGGCACGCAGCTTGCGTCCTCAAAAATCAAGCAAACCACCATGCCATTCGTAGGCCTACAAATGTAACCCAGCAGTACACAACCTCAAACAAAGGTCAACACTCTGGTCAAAACTATTGTCAAAGGTTCAAAACTCTTGCACTCTCACACCACAAGTATTCGCCGATTAGAAGCAGAAAACAACCACCTGAAATCTGAACTCAAACACCTCAAACAAACTCAGTTTATACCTCACCCAACCCAAAACCAAACCATACCATCTGGCAGCCATACTGATTCTGCTCTGTCCGCCTTCCCCACCTCCAACAAGTTCTCCATGCTGCTCCACGTTAATGAAAATGGGGAGCATGAGGTTCAGAACGACTCAGAAACAGACACACACTCTGATCAAGCCACAGTGCAGACACAGTCTACCACTACAAATGTCCCCCTCACTCCAAACAAACCCAGCAATATCATCTCAGATAAAGACACTACTTAATTGTTCAGCATTATAAAGACACTACTACTCAGACCACTGACACAATGGGCTGGAAAACAGTCCACAACAGAAACCACCTCCACAGGAACAACAAAAACACCCAGTCAAAGACAGTGGTTAATGATGCAACTCAAAACAATCAGGGTCAGACTAGCAGCAACAGCACATTATCACCTCGCCAGCTTCTTGCACAACTACGGGTTGACACTGATATCTTAAATGTCATTATAGGAGACTCAGCCATACGTAACATTACCCCAAGCCTCCTATTTTACAAAGGTAAGAGCCAAATCATCAGTGTTCCAGGTCGCACTGTCGATGATCTTATTCATTGGCTTAAACACATTCCACGCAACAACAACACACAGCAAATCATAGTACACGCAAGGACATGTACACTGATCCCCTCCACCCCAGCCCCAAAGGCACAGACAGGTTGGCGTACAGCCTGAAATACGCCGACCCAAAGTACTGCAGACCACAAAGTCTATGAAGATAAAGAGATAGGCCCCCCAGTTAGGCCCGTGTGTGGAGGAAATGCAGCCTACAACAACAAGTTCTCCCACCTGATCAGCTCACTCCTAAAGCATGTGTGGAAAGACTGCGACACAGCTTGTGAGAGCACAGAGGAGATCCTTGCTGAGATCAGAGATCTTAACCAACGAAGAATTGAGAACGATGTAGTGATAGGTTCGTTGGATGTCAAAGCGTTGTACCCAAGCCTAGACGTAGGATTCACAGCTGAGATTGTGGCCAAAGAATTTAGGGAGAGTCAGTTTGAGATAAAAGGAATTGACTACAGAGAGTTAGGTCTGTACCTAGCTATAAGTAAAACTGAACAAGAACTTGAAAACCTCGGGCTATTAGAATATTGCCCAAGGAGAAAGACAAGGTTTGGCAGACCACCAGTCATCACAGGCAAAGCCACAACCTCCAACAAAGATGAAGAAAGATACAGACCGTGGAAACCCCCAGCCGAAGAGCCCAACAAAATTGTTAAGAAGACAAGACAAGACAAGACAAGACAAGACACTTTATTTTCTTTCATAAGAACTTTGTGTTGTGATGGGAACACATAAACACATGACATATGAGTACACAACATTGAATAATATAAAATGTGCAAATGCACTCACACCTGCACATGCCCACAAATTTAAAAACAATATAAATAAAGTAAGGCTTATTTTCACATAAAACTAATCAATAACTCTACCCAACATACACTCCATTTTACATCCAGTCAATTTAATAAAAACAGCTGTACGCTAAAATAAACCGTAAAAAAGGGGCACACACACACACACACACACACACACACACACACACACACACACACACACACACACACACACACATACACACACACACACACACACACACACAATCTACACGGGATGAGAACTGAGGTAATTTTAAAATCATTGTCACTTGATTATCATCCCCCTCCCCAAAATATCTACACTCTCATTCTCTCCCCCCCCCCCCCCCCTCCCCCCCATCCCCACCTCTCTCTCTCTCTATCCAAGTCTCGCCCTCACCCTCTCCTCTATCTTTATAACGACAGCATTAAACATTTACTCAGGATGGTCAGGTCAGTGATTATTCAATGAACGGATTGAAATAGGCAAGAAACTACGATTCAGTCTGTTGGTTTCACATTTCAATTGCCGGAATCGTCTATCTGAAGGCATCTTTTCATAAAAGGGGAACAGAGGATGGGTTTCATCACATACAATCTTCTGAGCTTTCTTAGGCACTCTTATTTCAAACATTTCTCCTAAACTTTGTTGCTTAACACCAATAATCTTACCACACCGTTTCACGATCTTTTCCAGCAAGCATTTGTTTTTCACATTTAATCCACCATACCACATTAAAAATGAAAAAGTGATCACAGATTCAATATTGCTTCTGTAGAATGCTTTTAAAAACGTTACAGTTCACTCCAAGGTATCTCAATTTCTGTAAGCAATACACTCTTGACTGACATTTTTTATACACAGAGAGAGAATTAGAAGTGAATGTAAGTTTGTCATCGATAACAGAACCTAAGTACTTATATTCAGTCACCCTTTCAACCTTGCTACCTGAGATCAGTAAATCTGGAATAGGATCAGCATTTCTTCGGAAGTCAATGATCAGCTCCTTTGTTTTCTGGACATTAAGATCAAGGAAATTGGTGTCACACCACTGTGTAAAACTGTTCACAATTTCATTAAAAGCTCTATCTGAGTTAGAGAGATCTGTGACTGCAGTATCATCAGAGAATTTGATGATAAGGCTGTCATTATTACCTCTGCAGTCATTAGTGTAGAGAGTAAACAGACAAGGAGAAAGAACTGTACCTTGGGGAGCACCCGTTGATGTATAAGAAACGGATGAAACAGAGTTATGAAAGCGAACCCACTGGGGGCGATTTACTAGAAAATCGATAATCCAGAGAATGAGATAAGAGGAGATGCCAAGTTGCTTTAGTTTACTGGCCAAAAGATGGGGCTGTATAGTGTTGAAGGCAGAGGAGAAGTCAACAAACAGAATACGTGCGAACGACTTGGGCTTTTCTAAGTGTGTAAAAACATGATGGAGAAGTAAAAGTGTGGCGTCTTCAGTGCCTCTGTTGTGTTTATATGCAAACTGTAGGGAATCAAGCTGATCCCGAGTCTGCACTAACAATGATGTCAGAGGCACTCAAGGTGGCCATAGAGTTCATCATGAAGAACCACATATACAGGTTCAATGACACAACCAAGAAGCAGTCACAAGGGGGCCCTATAGGCGTGGAACTAACAGGAGAGTTGGCAGCGATCTTCATGATGTGGTGGGATAGAGAGCTGTTGAGAAGAGTCCACATGCTAGGATTGGAAGTGGTGCTTTACAAGAGGTATGTGGATGACATCAACCTGGCGGTCAAGACACCAGGAGAGAAGAAGAAACTAACCAAAGGTAGAGATGGAGATTACAGGCTAGAAACGGATTATAACCCTCAAGAGATGGAAGATGACGTGTCGTACGTTAGTATCGTTCGAGACGTAGGGAATGGAATCCACCCATCGATTCAGCTGGAAATGGACTGTCCCTCACTGCACGATGACCAGAAACTTCCCCTGCTGGACATCAAAGTATGGATCAGAAAACAACCTGAAAGAGAGAATGGAGCAAACTACGATGAAGGAAAGGGAGGGAAAAGGAGGACAAAGCCAAATAATGCATGAGTACTATTACAAAGAGGGTGGCAACCAGAGGGGTTTTGTAGATGCAAGATCGGCAATGCCATGGAGAGACAAGAAAAACTGTGATAACACAAGAAATCTTACGCAATCCTGTTGAGATGCAGCCCAGACCTCCCGTGGAGCATTACCACAATGCATGTGAACGAATACATGAAAAGACTACAGTTCTCCCACTATGATGAAAGGTTCAGGAAGAGGTGTGGAGATCGGCACTGAATGCGTACAACTCTATAAAAGAGAAAGATAGGAATGGAGAACAGCCACTGTACAGACCCAGACACTGGCAAAGAACAGACAGAAAGAAGAAGAGAAGAACAAAGAAAGAAGACTGGTACAAGAAAGGAGGGAACAAGACAGTGATTTTTGTACCATCAACCCCACACTCTCAGCTGAGGAAAAGATACCAGGATGTAATAAAGAATACAAACTGAAGATAAAAGTTGTGGAAAGATCAGGGAAGACGGTCAAGAGCATCTTACAAAAATCAGATCCATACAAACGACCTAGATGCAGCACAAAAGAGAATTGCATGGTGTGTGGAGGAGGAAGGGGGAATTGCAGAAGAGAAGGTGTGACATATGAGATCAGATGTAGTGAGTGCAGTTGCGTGTATGTTGGAGAGACAGCATGCACTGGACACTATCGAGGCCAACAACACATGACAGCCCTGGCAAAGAGAGACCATGACTCAGTGTTGTGGCGACACACAGCACAGACACACAGCAACAGTGAACCCCCCCCCCCCCCCAGTACAGCATGGTGATAACAAGTTACCAAGAAACTGCTTTGGGAAGACAAATCACTGAAGCTGTCAAAATTAACAACACACCACCTGAGTTGAGACTCAACACAAGAGAGGAGTGGGCCATACACGACTGGTGAGAACATCACTCACCAACCTGTGAGAACACCACTCACCAGCTGATGGAAGCAGTTTTCCAACACCATACACAGCCAGACTTATGAGGGTGGCTTACCCGACAAGTCTTGATCACAGGTTAGGGAAAGAAAGAATGGTGGAAGAGTGGCGCGGCTGAAGATAAAACAAAAAACTTTGAAAAATGAAAATCATAGTACACATTGGACTAAACACGTGCAAACATACATCATCAATCAGGAAAACACATGGGCACAGCTGATCAAAAACATCAAACATGTTTTCCCTCAGGCTAGATTATTGGCTTCCTCCATCATCCCCCCAATGGGACAGCACCCTCTCAAAAAGACCGTCCACCTCTCCAACTTGACCCTCACTACAGTGTGTGCCAGAGAAAACATTGTACATGCCGACCACACCTCCATTTTCATCACCAAAAAGCGGAGCTCCACACAAGGACATGTACACTGATCCCCTCCACCCCAGCCCCAAAGGCACAGACAGGTTGGCGTACAGCCTGAAATACGCCGACCCAAAGTACTGCAGACAACCTCTGCTGAGGACGCCATTAAAAGACCATGTGGCGAGAGCTGGATGCAGTCCTCGCACCCCCCGGCCTCCCAGCTACGATATGAACACCAAAGGGACGCTGGTCTCACTTGGTGTTCATTACCACAGCAGCCCTCAGACCGCCATCCTGCCCCCGGTTCTGCAGCCACCTACAATGCTGGATCAACAGGTGGGTCTGTTCCCATCCTCCATCCCTGGCGACACGACATCCAGCTACCCCTGTCTCATCCTTGACAACCCGGCGTCCAGCTACCCATCCAGCATCTCCGGCGACCCGACATCCACCTTATCTTCCACCTCCGGCGACCCGATTTCAACTTCCCATATTCTGCCTCCGCCCTAGAGTGTGTGTGTTCTCGAGACTCAAGTGTGAGACATATCCACAGTGTGTGTGTGTGTGTGTGTGTGTGTGTGTGTTGTGTGTGTGTGTGTGTGTCTGTGTGTGTCTGTGTGTGTGAATGCGAGAGTGCGTGCGCGCGTGCGTGTGTGTGTGTGTGTGTGGTGTGTGTGTGTGTGTGTGTGTGTGTTGTGTGTGTGTGTGAATGCGAGCGTGCGTGTGCGCGTGTGTGCGCGTGTGTGTTGTGTGTGCGTGCGTGTGCGTGTGTGTGTGTGTGTGTGTGTGTGTGTGTGTGAGCGTGTGTGCGTGTGTATAAGTGTGTGTGCGATAGTGTGTGTGTGTGCGCGCGCGCGTGAGTACAAGCGCGCGTCCGCGCATTCGTGAGAGCGCAAATTTATATACAAGCTCCACTATGTTAATACAGTTCTACAATTTAAATACCCATACCCTCACCACTCCAACACCCCCCCCCCCCCCCCATCCCTTCACCTTCCTTCTTATTGGTTTTCGTTTGTTATTTTTTGTTTTGTTTTTTTTTGTTGCTGTTTTTTCCAGAACAAGTATATCATATGGTCTACTCATGGACACTAAGGATGTGTGAACACTCACTTATTTCTGCTTCTGTTTGTGCTCAGAACATCGATTGTGTTTATTGTGCTACACTTCCGATCTCTCGTTTTGTGGACTGAGAAGAAACTTTGGCCAGCCTCCTGACATTGGGACCAGGACTACTTTCTCACCGCCAAAAACTGTTCGTGAATCACAGATATAAAATTTAAAAAAAAACTTTTTTTCCCCTTCTTTTCTTTTTGGCTTTGTTGTTGTTGTTGTTGTTGTTGTTTGTTTGTTTAATTGTTTGTTTTTGTTTTTGTCTTTTTTGTGTGCTTTGTTTGCCTTTTCTTCATCTACCTGCTCTAAAGTGGATTGTGCTCATAGCACACATCGCATCCTCTTTATTTGCACCGCTGTAACTTTTGTGTGTGTGTGTGTGTGTGTGTGTGTGTGTGTGTGTGTGTGTGTGTGTGTGTGTGTGTGTGTGTGTGTGTTTCGTCATTCATTGCTTTAAGCCTGATACTTTGTTTCTTTCTTTCTATTTGTTCGACATTGTGCTTCAACCATTGTTCTTTTTGTTGTTTGTTGTTTTACTGACTAATTGAATTTTCTAAAGATACATCCTGTTATCTGTTTTAGGCATAATAGTTAACCTTTAAATTCTTTGTGTGCACTTGTCATTATTGTGCTTTATCACAAACGTTACTTTTCTCACCTGTATTCGGTTGTTGTTGTTGTTGTTGTTGTTGTTGTTGTTGTTTTTAACCTATAATTCTCTGTGTCTTTTTTTTGAAAACTGTCTTCCTCGTCGATTTGTGCCTCTGTTCCCTTACTACCCATGCCTTCTCATAATCCCACTGTCCAGGACTTCAAGTTGGACATCTCAATGTCTGTCATTTATTTAATAAGGTCCATGAAATCTCATCACTCTTAAAACAGTCACCCATCCAGTACAAGTATTTGGCATAAGTGAAAAAAGGGTTTTAGACTCTCGCATAACAGATAACCTTATTAGCATTCCTCAATACAACATAGAACGACGCGACAGTGATCAACCCCAACATACTGGCCTTGCCGTATACATTCATCAATCAATTGCCAACATTACCCGACGCAGAACTGATCTTGAAACTAATACTGTCGAATGTATCTGGATTGAAATAAAAAAACTCCAAATCACCGCCATTAATAATCGGACATTTATATAGACACCCATCTTCCACATACGAATGGTATGACAACTTTGTACAAATGATGGATTGGATCTGTCACAACAATTCAAATATACTACTGTTAGGGGACTTCAATATTGATATGTTAAAACAACAACCCGCTTGGACAAGTACACTATCACTTCATGCACTCCATCAGTTAGTACAAACCCCAACGAGAATAACTAAAACAACTGCGACACTTATTGATCATGTATACACTAACAACAAATCCGCAATACTAGATGTTTCAGTGGTACATTCTGGTATTAGTGATCACTGTCCAGTCTTCTGCACATGGTCCTTAAAGCTCCCAAAACCACCACTCAAAGGTCACACGACCATCCAAACCGCTCTTTCAAAAACTTTAATGAAGCAGCATACCTCTATGACTTAAACGTTTCCCATTTCACTTAACTTATAATTACTCAGACGTCGATGATGCACTGTCCTTCTGGTACCAAACATTCCTCACCATCATAAATAAACACGCGCCGTTACATCAAAAAAGAGTTAGGCATCCGCAGATGAACCCGTGGTTAACTCCAGAATTGCTGCAAGAAATGGTACTACGTGACCAACTCAAGGCAGCAAATTTGTTTGACGAATACAAAGAGCAAGAAACTTTGTTTCAAACGAAGTTGAAAAAGCCAAACGAGACTACTTCAGTCAAATGATAACGGATGCAAAATCCACAGCGCCAATGTGGAGGGCAAATAAACACTATTGTACGCAACAAGTGTACAAATTCACAAACTTCAAGCACCAACATCACCCCGGACAAATTTAATACCCACTTTCTGTCATTATCAGACACCCTTACTCAAGCTTCACAGACTATAAGAGCACCAAATGAATATACATGCCCGTCTTCCCTAATATCATTTTGCAAACAAAAACTTGGATCCAGTAACTCAATTAAAATTCCCCTTCTTGCTGTACATGAAGTAGGTATGCACATAGCGCAATTAAAGAATAAAAAATCCATGGGTCCTGATAACATACCCACATTTCTTCTCAAACTCGCTCTACTTACATTGTTGAGTCTCTTACATACATATATAATCTATCCATTGAAACTAATGTTTTCCCTCAGGCGTTCAAAAACGCCAAAGTAATCCCCCTTCCAAAATCAAATGATTTGTCGGATCCAAATAATTTCAGAACTATATCCTTACTATCGATTCTATCCAAACCCCTTGAAAGACACATACAACCACACACGTATCTCAGTTCATGGAGAAAAACAAACTATTTCACCCACTCCAATCTGGATTCCGATCTAATCATTCCTGCCACACAGCATTATCACGAATGTGTGACTCATGGCTTTCAAATATGAACCAATCACAAATGACAGGGGTTGTCTTTCTTGACTTCAAAAAGGCGTTTGACCTTGTTGATCATTCCATTCTTATCTGTCTACTTGAACCATACCCGACAATCTCATTATTCCAATCATACTTGAACGATAGGACTCAGTATGTGGCGCTTAATGGGAAAACCTCCACTTCAGACTTTGTCAGACATGGAGTCCCACAGGGCTCTGTACTAGGCCCCGACTATTCTGCATCTTCATCAATGATTTACCATTGTCCGTATCAGATGAAAAGGTCACGACAGATTTATTTGCTGATGACTCGTCGCTCCAAACGAATGGTAGTGATCTACAGACAATAGAAACTTCTCTCCAGGAAAGTCTAAACGACGTGTCAGACTGGTGTCATTCAAACTCAATGGTCATACACCCAGCCAAACCAAATCTATGATTATAGCTACCCCAAAAACACCAGTTGACTCCTCTTTGCCTAAAACTTCAGTTGAATGGCACTTCTATCGAGCAGGTAGATGAGCATCGTGTTTTAGGGTTAACGATAGATAAAGAATTGAAATGGCAATCTCATCTAAATAACGTATGCAAGGTAGTCTCAAAACACCTTTCCTGTTATCTCAATTAAAGCGCTACGTCAACAGTAATGTGCTTAAACTTTTCTTCAATGCACACATAATGTCACGTATAAATTACGCCTCAACAGTGTGGGACGGCAGTAGTGACGTCCACAAAAAAGGCTGAATTCTCTCCATAGACGTGCAGCAAAGCTACTCCATCCAGCTGTATCTCTAACAACAGACGAAAAACTAAAAGCGCTGAACATACTTCCTCTGAATAGGCAATTGGAATTCAACAAGGCATTTATTTATGTTTACAATCTTGACACACACACACACAACACACACAACACACACACACACACACACACACACACACTCACACACGCGCGCGCCACACACACACATACACACACGCACGCACAAAAGTCAAAATGCTTTGTGTTTTGCCTTGCAATTTGTTTGTCGCTCTTATCTGGTGGAAATACATTAAATCCCCTTTAAAACCAGTTGTGAAGATTGATCGCTGTGTATCATGTTTTTCTTTTTGTTTTCGTCTTAAATACAAACGTCCTAAATGTAGTCATATCATGCTTATCAACTATCAAAATAGTGACAATTATGGTAACATTCTTCTTCTTGAATGAACATGAACGTTTTCCTCCATTATGTGCCGGAAATCTGGCAGTTAATTAGTGATCCTCTGTCGTGACCTTGTAAACCAATCAGCAACAGTCGTCACTTCCGTTATTGATGGTCGTTGAACAGGACCGTTCTTTCATGGCAGTGACGCTCACGCTGTCAACACCATCAACACCGATCTTGGACAGCGTGTAAATTAAACACTCATAATGAACTGCGTGAATGTAAATGGATGTATTATTTCATGTTGGCATATATTGTTCCTGAATCAACACGACATACATGTTTGAACACAAGCCTAGCAAACTAAAATCCTCTCTCTTCATTGTCCGAGCGTTTTCTTCCGTTGTCACGATGCCAGACAACACGTGCCGGAATCACCTAAGCTCCCACTCTGACTCTGAACACGATGATTCCAGCAGTGCCTTCATTCACTGACGACGTATTGTTGTCTCTGAATACGACTGTCAGGAGCCAACGACACCGACATTCCTATTCAGAGCTGAAAGAACGGAACTAACGTCTGCCCCCTTTTCATACGAAACTAAGGTCTGCAGTTTTGTGTATGAAACTAGTGTCTGTCACTTTTTTCATACAAAACTGTGTGAATGAATGACTTGTGAGTTGACTTCAATGCGGTGACAGCCCGGATATGGCCCTTTGTGGTCGGCTGGGCTATAAGCAACATTACCTTACCTTAACCTACCTCATACAAACGAATGTGTCCCACTTTTGCATACGAAACTAAGATCTGCCACTTTTGCATACGAAACTAATGTCGTCCACTTTTGTGTCTGAAACTAATGTCTGCCACTTTTATGAGTGAAAACTACGGTCTGCCACTTTTGTATGCGAAACTACGGTCTGCCGTTATTGCGCAGTGAAGTCTGCCGTCATTGCGCACTGAGGTCTGCCGTCATTGCGCACTGAGGTCTGCCGTCATTGCGCACTGAGGTCTGCCGTCATTGCGCACTGAGGTCTGCCGTCATTGCGCACTGAGGTCTGCCGTCATTGCGCAGTGACGTCTGCCGTCATTGGGGAGTGAGGTCTGCCGTCATTGGGCAGTGAGGTCTGCCGTCATTGGGCAGTGAGGTCTGCCGTCATTGGGCAGTGAGGTCTGCCGTCATTGGGCAGTGAGGTCTGCCGTCATTGGGCAGTGAGGTCTGCCGTCATTGGGCAGTGAGGTCTGCCGTCATTGGGCAGTGAGGTCTGCCGTCATTGCGCAGTGACGTCTGCCGTCATTGGGCAGTGAGGTCTGCCGTCATTGGGCAGTGAGGTCTGCCGTCATTGGGCAGTGAGGTCTGCCGTCATTGGGCAGTGAGGTCTGCCGTCATTGGGCAGTGAGGTCTGCCGTCGTTGGGCAGTGAGGTCTGCCGTCATTGGGCAGTGAGGTCTGCCGTCATTGGGCAGTGAGGTCTGCCGTCAGTGCCCAGTGAGGTCTGCCGTCATTGCCCAGTGAGGTCTGCCGTCATTGCCCAGTGAGTCTGCCGTCATTGCCCAGTGAGGTCTGCCGTCATTGCGCAGTGAGGTCTGCCGTCATTGCGCAGTGAGGTCTGCCGTCATTGCGCAGTGAGGTCTGCCGTCATTGCCCACTGAGGTCTGCCGTCATTGCCCACTGAGGTCTACCATCATTGCCCACTGAGGTCTGCCGTCATTGCCCACTGAGGTCTGCCGTCATTGCGCAGTGAGGTCTGCCGTCATTGCGCAGTGAGGTCTGCCGTCATTGCGCAGTGAGGTCTGCCGTCATTGCGCAGTGAGGTCTGCCGTCATTGCGCAGTGAGGTCTGCCGTCATTGCCCACTGAGGTCTGCCGTCATTGCCCACTGAGGTCTGCCGTCATTGCCCACTGAGGTCTGCCGTCATTGCCCACTGAGGTCTGCCGTCATTGCCCAGTGAGGTCTGCCGTCATTGCCCAGTGAGGTCTGCCGTCATTGCCCAGTGAGGTCTGCCGTCATTGCCTAGTGAGGTCTGCCGTCATTGCCCAGAGAGGTCTGCCGTCATTGCCCAGAGAGGTCTGCCGTCATTGCCCAGAGAGGTCTGCCGTCATTGCCAGAGAGGTCTGCCGTCATTGCCCAGAGAGGTCTGCCGTCATTGCCAGAGAGGTCTGCCGTCATTGCCCAGAGACGTCTGCCGTCATTGCCCAGAGACGTCTGCCGTCATTGCCCAGAGACGTCTGCGTCATTGCCCAGAGACGTCTGCCGTCATTGCCCAGAGACGTCTGCCGTCATTGCCCAGTGACGTCTGCCGTCATTGCCCAGTGACGTCTGCCGTCATTGCCAGTGACGTCTGCCGTCATTGCCCAGAACGTCTGCCGTCATTGCCCAGTGACGTCTGCCGTCATTGCCCAGAGACGTCTGCCGTCATTGCCCAGTGACGTCTGCCGTCATTGCACAGTGACGTCTGCCGTCATTGCACAGTGACGTCTGCCGTCATTGCACAGTGACGTCTGCCGTCATTGCACAGTGTACGTCTGCCGTCATTGCACAGTGACGTCTGCCGTCATTGCGTTGCGTTGCGTTGCGTTGTGTTGCGTTGCGTTGCGTTGCGTTGCGTTGCGTTGCGTTGCGTTGCTTTTGCGTTGCGTTGTGGTGTCGTATTCCTGTGACTGGCCCTGTGTTTGTGCAGTGCCTTGCTGTGTTGTGTTGTGCTGTGGTCTGGCTGTGTTGCACTGTGGTATAGTAAGACTGCAATATGAATGTTGCTGGTGATGACTTTCACTCTGCGATGGAGTGCTGGGAATTGTGTTACGACATATCTTCCTTCTAAATATTGGACTAACAGATTTGGCTAGCAGTTTGGTAAAATGATGTCTGGAATGAAAAAGAATTTGAAGCTTACTGAATGACACAAACAAAGAAAATGATGAAGCTTACTGAATGATACAGACAAAGAAAATGATGAAGCTTACTGAATGACATAAACAAAGAAAATGATGAAGCTTACTGAAAGATACAAAGAAAATGAAGCTTACTGAAAGATACAAAAAAATGAAGCTTACTGAATGATACAAACAAAGAAAATGATGAAGCTTACTGAAAGATACAAAGAAACTGACGAAGCTTACTCAATGACACAAACAAAGAAAATGTATGAAGCTTACTGAATGACACAAACAAAGAAAATAATGAAGCTTACTGAATGATACAAACAAAGAAAATGATAAAGCTTACTGAATGACACAAACAAAGAAAATGATGAAGCTTACTGAAAGACACAAACAAAGAAAATGATGAAGCTTACTCAATGATACAAAGAAAATGATGAAGCTTACTAAATGATACAAAGAAAATGATGAAGCTTACTGAATGATACACAGAAAATGATGAAGCTTACTGAATGATACAAACAAAGAAAATGGGAAGCTTACTGAAGATACAACAAAGAAAATGTGAACTTACGAATGTGCAAACAAAGAAAATGATGAAGCTTACTGAACGACACAAACAAAGAAAATGATGAAGCTTACGAATATCAAACAAAGAAATGATGAAGCTTACTGAACGACACAACAAAGAAAATATGAAGCTTACTGAAGATACAAACAAGAAAATGATGAACTTACTGAATGAAACAAGAAAGGAAGTATAAACAAAGAAAATGATAAGCTTATAATGAAGAACAAAGAAAAGAGAAGCTTACTGAATGATCAAAAAAGAAAATGAAGCATGAATGCAAAGAAAATGTGAGCTTACTGAAAATACAAACAAGAAATGATGAAGCTTACTGACTGATACAAAGAAAACTA
>JAFLJL010002065.1:0-7500 GCA_018398815.1 Conus ventricosus
CCCTTTTTTCCCCCCCAAAAAACATAGTCACAGACCAGAACACACACCAAAACACAGAACACGAGCGCGCGGCGCACCACACACACACACACACCACACACACACACACACACACACACACACACACACACACCCAGAAGCTTGGTGAGGGGAGGAGATGGGGCGACAACACAACACACACAACACACACACAACACACAACCCACACCCACACAACCAACACACACAACACACACCCCAAAGAGGGGAGGGAGAGCGAGAGAGAGAGGCGAGAGGAGGGAGAGGAGAGAGGGAGGGAGGGGAGGGGGCGCAGGACAGACGGGGGACAGACAGACAGAGAGGAATTGGGGAAGGGGAAGGAGGTGAAGAGCCCCCACGTTCCCCTCACGAACCAGACGCCCTACAACCAACAACATCTACGCGCCCATCCTAGGGCCTGACGGGAGGGAAGATGGCGGCAGGAGGGGGAGGGGGGAGAGGGGAGGGGGGGGAGGGGGGCGGGTGGGGGAGGGGGGTGGGGGTGGGGGTTGAGGGATGAATGATGGCCACAACGGGCAATTGATTGTCAGCGGCCGGCCAGGGCGGACCCGGAGTGCCACGATCATTTGTCTCGCTGCAGGGGAGGGGGTGGGGGGGGGGGGGGGGGGGAGGAAGGTGGGGGGGGGGGGGGGGGTAGGGAAGGGAGGGAGGATTGAAGAGGGTTAGGGGTGTAATGAAAGTCGGAGGTAGTTATTGGAGGTAACGGTGGTTAACGGTATGGGGGGGGGGGGGGGGGGGGGGGGGGGGAGGGTATTGGGGGGGGGGGGGGAGGGGAGTTGCGTGAAGAGGCGTTTTCTTTGGGGGTAGGAAGAACATCGACTTTCGCCGTGAGTTGTTTTGTGTGTGTGTGTGTGTGTGTGTGTGTGTGTGTGTGTGTGTGTGTGTGTGTTTTCCCTTTGTTTTGTGAATCATCTACTGCGTTTCGTGTTATGATCTGACACCTCACATGGTTATTTATGAATCAGGGATTTTGATAGCTGGCTAAATTTACTGAAGAGGGTTTTTCACCTTTTTGGCAAAAGAATAAGAAAAAAAAAAAAAGTGTTGTATGCAATAACGTCAATCTAATGTCCTGTAGGAAATTATTCGTTTCCTCCTGCTTTGCTGTTGTTAGCCGGTTAATACTTGTTGTTTTGTTGTTGTTGTTGTTGTGTGTTGTTGTTGTTGTTGTTTTTGCTGCTGCTAGCTCGTCTTCTTCTGCTTCTATCTCTTCTCTTCTTCTTCTTCTACTTCTTTCATCTTCTTCTATCTTCCTTCTTCTTCTCCACACCTCCTCCTCCCCCCCTCCTCCTCCTCCCCTCCTCCTCCTCCTTCTCCTCCTCCCTCCTCCTCCCCTCCACCTCCCCTCCTCCTCCTCCTAATCCTCCTCCTCCTCCTCCTCCTTCTACTTCATTCTTCTTCTTCTTCTTCTCCTCCTCCTCCTCCTCCTCTCCTCCTCCTCCTCCTCCTCCTCCCACCTTCTCTTCTTCTTCTTCTACTCTTTTTCCTCTTCTTCTTCTTCCTTGCTTCGTCGCGCCTCCTCCTCCTCCTCCTCTTCCACCTCTCTCCTCCTCCTCCTTCTACTCCTCCTCCTCCTCCTCCTCCCTCCTCCTCCTTCTTCTTCTACTTCTTCTTCTTCCTCTTCCGTTTTAAGATGCTGGACACAGACAACAACAAGCGAGGACTGCCCTTAAATTGCTCAGCGTACTCTGGTTTTTATACATTTTTTAACACGTGTAAATATGCATCAAACTATTTTTGTGAACAGTGATTTTTTCTCTCGTGTCTGCAGTATGGATTTTGCTTCTGTGGACTGTGTTTTACCCGATTTTTTGTCTTATGGTGAATTCTGCACCACGTTTTTGATGTTTTGATCGCTGCGAGACTTCTGGACTCAGATGTCTGCCCAACATGTTTAAGAACACTGCTGAAATAGGAATATGCAAAGCAGTCTAGTGTTATGTAATGCACGTAAGGTGTCCTGTTTGTCACGATTCAGTTGCTCATGTTGATAAATCAGGCAACAGTTTAATATATTTCATTTTTAATTTAAACGCCGCACAAAGACAAATATGTTCCGTCATCGGATGACGTACGTTCGAAGTGACTACTGACGTAAATACCACAGACTTAACGTTTTGCGTCATTTTATTTAGTTTTTAGCAAGAAGTCTACTGTTATATATTCTTTCATTTTAACTATACTAATCACTCAAAAAGGTGCATTGTAAAGGATCATCGCCGGTACATAGGATAAAGAAAACGCTCGATCCAACCCGCAAGTAACTTTTTACGTGAAACGGGATGCCTTTGTCTGTGCGGAGGACCTTACTCCTTCGCTACCACGGCCAGGTCCAAGACAACCCAGGTTTTCTATGTTATCTTGCAAGACCAGGACAAATGTGGGAAAAATGATTTGCATTTGAAAACTTTGATGATGAAATCCACTCCACAAATCCTATTTGCCTCCGGACAGTGACGAGCTTGCGCTCCAAAGGGTGACCATATTTTCAAAATGAACAAAGACAGAACATAACTTGTACTTATTCACATTCAAAGTTTTTGATACAGGAAAAGTTGCATGCAGTGGTAAAGGTCGAATTCAGAATTCTGACAGAGCTAGTTTGAGGCCCTCTAGACGATCAGCAACGCGGTCGAGAGGCCTCTGTCACGGCCCATCAAATCTGTGCCTCTCCCTGCACAATCCAGAGATTACACTCCCCCCACAATCTCGTCCTCCACACTGCCATATCCCCGTATTGTGGTTACCTTTGTCTCCCACACCCTTGTCAACAACCATTGTCCTCCATGTCCATTGTCCCCTCATCATGTCCTCCAATCCATATGTCCTCCTCATCATTGTCCCCTCCTTCCATTGTCCTCCACATCATGTCCTCCATTCATTGTACCGCCCATCATTGTCCAACATTCCATTGTCCTCCACATCCTTGTCCTCCATTCCATGCATTGGTCCCCACCTTATTAACCACACCATTGTCAACCACACCACTGACCACACCATGTCATTCCACACCATTGACCACACCATTATCATCCACACCATTGTCCAAACCATTGTCATCCACACCATTGACCACACCTTGTCATGCCATACCATTGACCACACCATTGCCATCCACTGTCCTAAGTAATAGTAACTCACACCATTATCTACAACCATTGCCCTCTTCCTCCCCCAAATCATAATGTCACCTGTCAGTTTACTACCCCAGATGTTTTCTAAGGAATCCCTGTTCTTCCTTGCCTATGGAGGGAAATACTTCTGGAACTTACAAATGCTAACTTCATGCTTTTGCGAACAACAGATCTCTGTCCTAGAAAGGAACAAGTCAATTCTTTTACAATGAAAATAAAATCAAGGAAAACACTATACTGACCACTGTACATTTGAACTCAACACTTTGAAAAGCCAACACACTCCCACACATCTTCATTACCACACAGACCAAACATTCCACCCCCAAGATACAGTGGAGGAGATATCTATTCTGTTTCAAATCGTTTCTGCCTTGAGAACAAGATTGAAAGAAACCGCTTCTCCCCTAAAATCCTTTCCAAATCGTGAGACAGAAACAAATTTCAAACCTGATACTGACGACTATGGTCCATAGTCCCTCTTCTGGATCACCTCATAAAGCCGTCAAAACTGAACGATCACCTTCTACATTTTGTCAACCCTCTCAATCCTGGAACAAGGCAACAAGCTGCTGATGGGGACTTCACTGATCAGATACATAAACCCCATACTAAATGACAACACATGTAACTTTCAGAATAGAAGATTTGGTTCCTGGGATGACAAATTCTGATCTTTTGCACTGCTTAGATACGTTATAAAAGAAAAACAAAAAAGTTCATCATGTAACCATTCATGTGGGTGTATTAACGAATGATCCTCAGTGCCGTTTCAGAAGATACATGGGACACTCTCTGTCCATGTTCGACGTGCTTTCACCTGAAGCATGTATACACATGACTTCCATATTCCTGCCTGCGATCGCTGATCATAACCTCAACAACACAAATTCTTCCTTCTAACAAAAAATCTTCTGCTGTGTGCAAACGCCGTGAAACCCTCTCATGATCATTCCCATCATTCAGACACCCCTCAAAACGCAACCTCTATCACGACCATATTCACTTAAAACAAAAACCGAGGAACTGCACAATTGGTTCTGGCTCAAAACAGCTGCAATATATAAAACATTCATTAGAGAGCTCTCTTCTCAAAGCACAGCACGCTCTGGAAAGTACATCAGCATTCAAAATCACAGAAATGTTCAGCATGACAATTACAACTCAACTTCATTCCACCTTTCCATTCAACACAATGGAGCTGTATCGTCACTCAAACTCCAGTCCTTGTTCACCATCCTTCCATCATCGCTCATTCCCACAAACCGTGTCTACAGTGAAACCATCAACTCGTACCCGTCATGATCCTTCCACTACACGCCGCTCACCCTGGATCATCCTGCATCCGTCCGCATTCACCAGATTAACATGCACTGCCCCTCATCCTGACTATCATGCATCCGCCCCTCATTACTTACAATCATGCATCCGCCTCTCATCTGAATACCCTGCACCTCCGCATCCCGTCTAAACTACCTGCAGGCCGCCACTTCGCCTCGCCATGACTCGCCTACAGCCTCCTCTTCCCACTACTACTGTGCAGGGCCTCCACATACCGAAAACTACCCTGCCGCGCCGCTCACCGTAAGTCTACCCTGCAGAACCGCTCACGCGAACAACCCTGCTAGGCGCCGCACATCCGTGACCACCCTGGGCTACCGCTCACCCGTAACTACCCGGCAGGCGCACGCTCACCGTAACTTTTTACGCTGCAGGCGCCGCTCACCCGAAACTCTACCCTGGCATGGTGCGGGCCGCTCACAGTAACTTTTACCCCCCTGCACTCCGGTCACCGTAACTACCTTGCAGGCGCCGCTTTTTCACCGAACTTTTACCCTTGGCAGGCGCCGCTCACCGTAACTACCTCAGGCGCCGCTCATTGATACTACGGTGCAGGCGCCGCTCACAGTGTTCACCATGCAGGCGCCTCCTCGCCATGAACTACCGTCCACATGTACATCTCGCCATGACAATCCTGTAGCCGCCGCTCACCGGTGTTTCAACCGACGTCCCATCACCGTGTGGGCGGCGCTACAAACATCTACTCGCGTCATCAAACAGAGAAACGACAGTTACAAATTTAGAACCAAGTAAATCATTCTGTTACTCAAGTCTTGGCCACCAAATATGAATGTGAACTATTTCCGCCATCCAACGCCCTTTTCCCAGCCTGCCTCACTGTTACCAGCAGACTGCTTTCCCCCTCTGAAGCTCCACCACCTCCCAAATTAATTCTCTTAATTTAGTAGGGGATCGGATTGCATGTTTTCCACTCATATAGCAATCATCAGGACTTCCCTATAACATGCGCAACGTATCTGTTTGAGCCATGAGATGACCAATGCACAAGATGAACTTAATTATTCTGAACTATCATTTCCGTATCCTCTCCATTTCACGTGGTAAATCTGTATACCACCAGGTAGCGCTGCTTCCCAACCTTTCGACTAATGTCAACCAATGAGATTATCGACTGGCCTTCAAAATGACGGACTGCGCATAGTCACTAAATATTTTGTCATCTTCATAAACTAAATGTCTGAACGTATCAAAAATCATTCATAATAAACATAAACCTTTCCATGTCATTTGGATTTTCTGAGCATGACAAACAGCCCGTTGTGACAATTCACTATCTATTCCTGGATACTCAATAGTCCGGAGAAATCCCCTGAAAATATTCTGAAACATGTATTGCTTGTCTACTCCAAAAGATGTCCCCAACAAAATTCGTAATGATCTTTGTCAATACAAAATTGAAGTAAACTGGATTGGAAATTCATCAAACAGTAGACATAGCGTCAATTCCATGTCGGATATTGTATACAGACATCCTAAAAGTAAGTCTAGCTGTATAACGTATTTTTGTGTGAATGATGGACACATAAAGGCATTTGAAAACAGAAATACTATTATTGGGATATTTCATATAGATCTGTTTCAGTCCTTGTTCCCAATGTCCAACATTGCTAATTCATATAATCCTTCATCATGCATTTCTTTACCGACTAGAGTTACTCAAAATCTAATACCCTTATAGACCACATATATTCTCGAACCTTGCTGCACTTGCAGAAATATGTGTACCGCCTACTGTGCAAGTGACCACAATGCTGTTGCGTAACTTTGGAACAAAAATGTTTAAAGTACCAAAGGCAAGTCGTATTGGGTAATCCACATATCGTTCATTCAAAAACTTAACTTACACGCTTTTCAATCTGATCTCATTACCAGCCTTTGCAAACATCTATTCAACACACACCGAACCAGATGATGCCCTTGCCTTTTGACGAGAACATTTCTAATGTTGTCGACAAACACATCCATTGATCCAGAGGCGAGTCAAATCAGATATCCTGCTGTCTGGCTCACTCAGGATATTCTGATGCATGGACGAGAGGGATGATTTAAAAATTGTAGGCTCCCTGACAAAGAGTAAAAGAGAAAACGCAACATTGTGAAGTACATGATTAGAAAGTCTAAATTGATCTTTCAGAAAGTTGGTCCAAAATAAAAACAACGGAGCCTCTATTTGGAAAGCTATTAATAAACTTACGGGACCGTGTTCATCAAGACAGGAATGTTCCATTCCAGTAGAAACACTAAATGATCATTTTGCCAATATTGGTAACAAGCTAAACATAGGGAAAGATAAAACTAGCATTTTTAATACTGCGAATTTACAGAAATTTTGTGATGCAAAAAATATACACGCAAAGTTTTCTATTCCCCTAATATCTGTTAATGAAGTGTTTTTATATCTATCAACTTTGAAAAATAAAAGTTCATACAGCTTTGATGGAATTAGTCCCAAGATATTAAAACTATCTGTACCATATATTGTAGATTCTCTTACATACCTCTTAATCTATGTTTATCTAAACATTACTTTCCAGATGCATTTAAACATGCAAAAATTATCTCCCTGCACAAAAAAGGGAATTTAGATGATCCAAAAAACTACAGACCAATTTCGCTGCTATCGTCCGTCTCAAAACCATTAGAACGTCATATCCATCACCATCTATCATCTTTTATTGAGAAACATAAACTGTTGTATATCAATCAGTCAGGATTTAGGAAACTACATTCATGTGAAACGGTTTTTGGTGTCGGATCACAAAATTTGTGGCTAAAAGATATCAACAACAGGAAAGCAGTTGGTGTAGTGTTTATTGATTAACAAAGGCTTTTGATTTAATTAATCACAATATACTGCTAAAAAAGCTTAATGTTTACGGCGTCGACAACAATACGAATCATTTTTAGATCTTATTTGTTGAACCGTACGCAATCTTTTTTTTTCACGGGGTGTTATTTCTTCTAA
>JAFLJL010002065.1:15000-17246 GCA_018398815.1 Conus ventricosus
AAAACTCATTCTTAGGCGGCTTATTCCATGTCATATACCAGTGCTTGGCTTTCAGAGTATATGAACATGTTTGGGAGCCGGAATAGCTCAGTTGGCAGAGCGCCGGACTCGTAATCTTGGTGATCCTGGGTTGCGGGTTCGAATCTCCGCCGGGGCGTTTCGGTACAGGGGGATTTTTCCTCGGAGTTAACATTGGTTCTGACTCCATTCCCATACAGTCCTTCGAATGAGACTATAAACCGAGGTTCCGTGTGTGAGCGCACGCATAACATCTTGCACACACGTAAAATCCCATCACCAACTTTCGGAAGAGTAGGTCGTTTGGCCGTTCGTATGGATGACACGTTACACATAGCATGCACCCTGCGTGAGAAATGGAAAGAATGAAGGAAGTAAGGAAAATGAGTGATCGATATTGAACGATACTGACTGGATGACACGGGAAACGACTGAATGAAGCGCCAGCTGGCAGCTCTTCAGTCGGCACTAACCCAGGTGAGGCAGCCCGTTATGTAAACGAGTTGTTGATTGTATAAAGCGCTAGAGCTTGGCCTCTAGCCGAGAATAGGCGCTATAAAGTATTCATTATTAATTATTATTATTAAATGATGAAAATTAATTCTAAAGGGAAGGAAATACTTGCGTTCTTTCTTTTTCCGCATTCAACACGATTTGCTAAACAGGAATCAATGAGTGTGGGTTATTTTTTTATTATTGCTGCAGTGAACTGCTGCACGTGTTTCCGGGAGGAGGGGGGGGGGTGGGGGGGGGGGTGGGGGGGGGGGGGGGGGGGGGGGGGGGGGGGGGGTGGGTGGGTGGGAGGAGTCATAACCACGAAGTAAACGTCACTGCTGTCATGTCATTGTGGTAGTCTCAGTACTGTAAACTAACACTTATTGCACAAACGTCCTTATTTATTGTTATAAGAGTCTGCCCACATCCATGTAGTAAAACAAACGAGTGACATGTGAATACCACACGCAGAAAAAGCTTTCTCAGCATAGGTATGCACTTTCTCTGCATGCAAATTTACAGATAGTCTCGAAAAATGTCAGAATCATACAGGATTAAAGCTTCTTTTTGCGCATTAAACAACTTCCAAAGCAGATTGTATTCCGTACCGTTAGATTTCCTACTGATTTCAAAGACTTCAATAACGATTTTTCAGTCATTTCTAGAAGAGTCATACGTTGAATAATTTAGACTTAATTTTGTTAAATTTTAACAGTTCTGGGCTGGGTGTTTGTATAAATTCACCACTGTAACTTCTGCATTCCCTTAACTTTCCAGGGACTGAGAGATGCGTACATAATTATACTACAACAACATTCATTATCTTATTCAAAGTAAAAGTTAATTCTAAAAGATCTGCGGGGTTTTTTTTTTTCCAGGCTTTAAACAGGTGAGGTTTTTTTTTTTTTTTTTTGCTTTTCTGTTTGTTTATATATATATATATATATATATATATATATATATATATATATATATATAATATATATATATATAATATATATATATATATATATATATATATATAATTGTCCCATATAAATGAATAACTTCGGCCCAAAACAGCAGTAGGAACGTTTCAATTGCTCCGAGATGGAAAAATATAAGGACAACGCACGATTTTAGGTTTCTATAAAATTCCGCTTATCTATTGATGAACGAGGAAAGCAACTAAATTTAAGAGGGATCCTTGCTTTTTTTCTTCTTTTTTGTTGTTGTTGATAATTCCAATACACACACTTCACCTGGGTGCATCCAACCGCAGAGCTATAACCACCAGTAACGGTCATGTCAAATGCATCATTGTCATTGCTTCTTCGACAGCACATTCCACAGACCGTGACAATCCACGGAATCATAAGTCTTCTCTAAACGAACCAACACGATGTAACGCTATGCGTCCTATAGTGAAATATTTCCCCTAAAAATGATACAGTTTGAATAGCTGATCTAACCTTCTTTAGTTAGTACTCAATCCTTTTCGTTCTTCGACAATCTGCTCTTCTTTTTCAGTATATTTCTCAGTCTTCTGTTCAGTATATATAAGTATAGACTCCACTTAGAATGCTAGTGAGAGCAAGTATGCTATGGTTACCGGTGGCACCAACATTATCTTGTTTTTTTATTTACCGGTAAAACGATCATGCTTGCCCATTCTACAGGAAAAAATAGCATAAACATGAAAAGCAAACAATGGTGAATCTACATGTTTAAATATTAATTTTCTCCACCAGTTT
>JAFLJL010002066.1:7500-17500 GCA_018398815.1 Conus ventricosus
AGGAGCTGAGTGATGTGTGTGTGTGTGTGTGTGTGTGTGTGTGTGTGTGTGTGTGTGTGTGTGTGTGTGTGCGTGTGCGTACGTGTGTGTGTGTGTGTGTGTGTGTGTGTGTGTGTGGTGTGGTGTGTGTGTGTGTGTGTGTGCGCACGCTCGTGCATGCAGAAACGCCCTCGATCCTTATGCGGGCATTTTCCAACAGAAAACATAAGTAGACACACACAGATCTATGCATCCACGAACTTGCGCGTGCGAAAACACACAGACATACAGATACACAGACACACACACACACACACACACACACACACACACACACACACACACCCCACACACACACACCACATGCACGCATGTGCATATGCATATGTACAACGAGAACACACATGCACACTGTCACGGACAAAAAAATGAAACAACCTAACTTGGGGAAACAACCTAACTTGGGGGGAACAACCTAATTTGGGGGAGTCCCCAGCAATTTGTTCGGACCTAAGTCCAAACTCAAACTTTCTAGGCGTCGGGAAAGACGGGCCCATAGGTCGGGTCCGGCCAATTAAGCTTAGTGGAGAGGCTTCAGGAAAGACGGTCTGTCCGGCTAAAACGGGCTAAGCAGCTTTGACCGACGCCTCGATGTTAGCGAGACAGTCGCAGAGCCGAGCCCCAAGCTCATCTAGCCACTTTGTGGAACCAACGTCATTGTTACTCGGACGTCGTGGTGCCTACCCAGACCAGCTGGCCAATTTAAGATTGACCAGTGTCCACCATTTAAAGCCACCCCGCGCCAGTGAAGTAGGGAAGGGGGAAGGAAATTTTTGTGGTGGGGGTGAAATCTAGCTAATCAATTAAATGACCAATTGACCACCACAGAGAGTAAGGCGTGTAGACGGGACTGTCATGTTTTTGAACGTCCAATGGAATTAGAGGAGACAACTTCGGGGACAAGGGTAAAAAATACTGACCAATGGTACTGGCCCTTGGACACGGGGTTAGAGCATAAAGGAATGTGTGGTGAGAGAGAGAGAGGGGGGAGGAAAACAAAACAGACAGAGGAGAGAGGGAGAAGCTCGGGGAGAGTAGGCTCTCGCCTACAGGAAGGCAGGGAGATGAGAACGAACAGAGACAGAGAGATGAGGAGGTTTTAGGTGTAGTCTCTGCAGAGGGAAAAGGCAGAGAGATGAAGAGAGGGGAGAACGAGGGGAAAGAACGAACAGAGAGAGAGAGGGGAGAGAGTTCTGAGTGGAGCTCTGCAGGAGAGAAGGGCAGAGAGAGAGAGAGATGAGGGGAGAAGAGAAGAGAACCAAGTTGAGAGATTAGCATGAAAATAGTCTGCAGAGGAAGGACTGAGGAGAGATGTGGAGAGAGAGAAAAGTTGCAATTTTATGAAGAAGAAAAGAAAGAAAAGAAAAAAAGAAAAGAAAAGCAACCATGTCCATTTGATAAGAGCAGACTAGAAGAGAGAGAGAGGAAGAGTGAAATTTGGGGTTAATGCAGGAAGAAAGAAAGGGAGAACAGATCGATGTTGATGGCCCACTGTTCTAACCTAACCGGGGGTTCGACCTCATACCTGGCAGCGTCACTTCGCCAAGCAGAACCACAGACCAACGCCAACAGTCTCACCCTGACCGGGCGGCATCAGACCAACACCAGTGCCGGCAGTTGTGTCGTGTTGTGAAAGTGACAGTGAAAAGAAAAAGAAAAGAAAAGAAAAGACGTGATTCGTGAATAGTTAAGATCACCTGGCCAGGTAAAGTAGAAATCTATTTATACCCGGGTGGTTAATGATGTTTTAGATAAATGATTTTGTGAAGTTCAGGAAAGAGAGAATGTTTTATTTCATTTGATTCCATATGCATTGATGTTTCGTTTTATGAACATGTGTAGTAAAGTTTAAAAGACTTTACTAGTGGTTTGATGTGACGAATGCATGATATATGAATGAGATTGTAAGCAAGCTGTGAGTGTGTTTGGGCTGTGCGCTATCCTTCCTCCACTGACATTACACCGAGGTTGACAATTTATTGGCGGCTTGCCAGGATATTCTGGCCCATTTATTTAAATTTGTTCAACTTCTCAGAGAGGAAGCTGGGTGGGATTCAAGTATTGTAATCTAAGACAAGGGGTTTTGTCTTACTGTATGTTCCCAAGATATTTAAAATACAGGCTTGGCATTGCTTCCAAGATATTTAAATTTACTAGGCTTGGAAATTTCACCCCCAGAGTACTCATTTCGCACAGATTCCTATAATTCGCTCTCATATTGGGTCAGGCGCTGGGCGTCTTATAAAAACTATTACGTTGCCCAAGCTAATATTATCAGTCATAGGATTGTGCTATCACGTCACTCGTGTCGGAAAACCCCCCGTTTGGCTGTCGTTGTTAAAAATCTTGTTCAAAAAAAGAGATATAATGGCGGAAGAAAAGAACACCCCTATTGAACAACTTGTGAGCGTCGCTCGTGATTTAGGCTATTCAGGAGATGAGTTGCTTTGCATTCGTTGAAAACCAACAAAAGATGGAAAGAGATGAACGCGCGGAAAGACGACGTGTCGCGGTAGAAAAAGAAGAAACAGAAAGGTTAAGGATTCAGGTAATCAGGAAGCGCAGGAAAACAGAAAGAATAAAGCAAGCGCGGGAAAACAGAAAGAATTAAAGCTAGGGAAACGCAGGAAACAGAAAAGAAAAGGAAGCGCAGGAAACAAAAGATTAAAGGTTCAATTAGAGCTAGGAAAGTGAGAATACAGAGGGAGGCACCGATGATGGTAGTTCATTTTCCAGTGATCTGTGCGCGGGCTATGCCCCCCGACCCAAGTTGCCAAAATTCTCTGAAGGAACCCGATTCGATTGATGCATACATCAGTCGTTCGAAACGTTTGCGACCAGTCAGGGTGGGCCTCCAGAAGAGTGGGCAGTCATTTGTCAGCGCTATTGACGGGTAAGGCATTGCAGATTTTCACTGCGTTACCAGCAGAACAACAGTCCGATTTTGGTGCTGTGAAGGATCTTTGATGAAGGGATTTGACCTCACAGAGGAAGGATTCAGAAAGAAATTTCGTTCAGCTAAATTACAAGCAGGTGAGACGTACACTCATTGGTGCACGTCCTAGATCACTATTTGAGAAATGGTTAGAGTTTGAGTGGTACGAAGAAAGAGTTTGCTGAATTGAAAGAGCAAGTTTTGAAGGAACAGTTTTTGTCAGGTTGTGGCCCTGAGTAACCATACATTGAAAGAGAGACAGCCAGAGACAGCAGGGGAGTTGTTGAAGTTCGCAGGAGGTGTATAGAGAGGCACGTTTGGGCACGAAGGTGCAGGAGAAACAGGTGCTAGGCACAGGTGAGAGGAGTGCAAGGAGACCGGGGGAGTTTTCTGCAAAGTCTGCAAACCCAGTGGTGGGGCAGAAGGAAGGCAAAGGGAAATTAGGTGTTTCATTTGTCAAAAGAAGGGACATGTGGCAGGGATTGTCGCATGGGGTTCCAGAAGGCAGCAGCCTTGCAAGAGGTGGATAAGGGTCGTCAAGGGAAACGACCTGCAGGGGAAACCCAAAAAAGGGATTCAGTCGGAAGAGGGTGGAGGCAGCCTGTGGCTAGCACTGGACAGCAGTCAGTGTCGGGGAGGGAGGGCACTGGGCCTGAGTGGTTCTTTACCAGGGGAAAAGAAGGGTGGATTGGCCAGCAGAGGGTGAAAGTGTTACGAGACACTGGTTGTTCATGCGGTGTAGTACGAACAACGCTGGTCGATAAAGGGGATTTGACAGGGCAAATCCAGACCTGTACTCTAATCGATGGCACTGTGAGGGAGTTTCAGTTGCTAGATAGAAGTACGTACCCCTTACTTCTCAGGCGAGTTGTCTGCGTTGGTGATGGAGAAACCCCTTCACGATTTTAAATCATTGGAAATTTTCCGGGTGCAAGGGATCCGGGGGATCCTGAGTTGTTGACTGCTACAGGGGCAGCAGTTCAAACACGGAGCAAGAGGGAGGAAAAGGTTGTTAAAACCGTTAGTTGTTCCAGGAAGGAAGTCGGGCATAGATGTGTCGCCTGATGGTTTAGGGCAGCGCAGGAACAAGCCCCTTCGCTCGTGAAGTCTTGGGAGTTGGCAAGAGGGGGAGAGAAACAGGAGGTTAGAGGAGGTGGGGACAGAATTTCTTGTTTAAAGGCGGGCTGTTGTACCGAGTGTTCACCAAGGGGAAAGACAGGTAAGGTGACCACTCAGTTAGAGGTACCCGCATGTTATCGTGACACTTTTCTGTCAGTGGGTCACGAGTCGCTCATGGCGAGTCATCTCGGCACCGGTAAAACGGTGACCGAGTCTTTGATGATTTTCATAGGCGCAGCAGCAATCATTGATGAGGTGTAAGAGACCCCGCAGAAGAAGGGGAGATTTGTTGTCTAAGTTTCCAGGAGAAGAGTCATACAGGGATGCGTCACTGTATGAAGGCTAGACAGTAGGAGTTCCTAGGGTTTTTTTGTCGGAGGCGACACAAAGCAAACCGGAAAGAGGAAGGTGGAGAAGATGAAAGAATTCAGAGAGACCAAAGACCAAAACAGAAGTCAGGAGTCTGCCCAGGTTTTATTGGGTTTTTATAGGGAGTTTGTCCCAAACTTTGCTGCAATCACGAGTCCTCTCAGTGATTTGGTCAAGGCAGGGAAACCGGCAGTGGTCGAGTGGTCCCGACCTGCAGAGCAAGCACTGCAAAAACGGTGTTGGAAAGACTAGGTTCCCGTCCCATCTTGAAGCTACCAGATATGTCCAAACCATTTTTGTTGCGGACAGATGCATCAGGTGGTGGGGGGTAGGGGCAGTATTGTTACAGGAACATTAAGGGGTCGAGTTTCCTGTGAGATACGCTAGCAGGAAGTTGACAAAGTGTGAAGAAGGGGACGCAACGGGGGAGAAGGGGGTTTAGCTGTTGTGTGGGCCGTGCAGAAGTTTTCCACAAATAAATTGTATGGGAAAGAGTTCGTGATAGAGACAGATCACCAACCACTCAAAAATTTCCCGCAGGAGGCACAGCTGAAAAACCCGCAGGGTTCTGCGTTGGGCAATGGCATTGCAGCCCTACAGGTATCGAGTGCAGTACATTCCAGGTCGACAGAATGTCGGAGCTGACTATTTAAGCTGTGTAGTCTAGCAAGCTGCAACTCAGAGGAAGTCAGTCCCTATCCAGGGTGCTTGTTGATAATATGTGTGATTCCAGTTATGTTGATTGGATATGGGTTCATTCCCAGTTGGCTATGGTTCATATTTTTTTTGTGTGAGGGCTTGTTCTATTTTCTTTGTGAGACTTTTTCATGTGGATGTAGTTTATGCTTGGAGCATACAGTCGCTTGTGTAGTGATGCATTAATTTGCAATAAGTGAGGATGGAGATTTCTCAGTGAAGTGTCATGGATCGCGATCATATTTTATTGTGCTTTTTTATTAGAATTGTGAAGGAAGAGTGGCCAAATCCGCAGGTAGGGGAATTGCATAAGTGTGCACAGAGGTCGTTATAGAATGAGTTGAAATAACGCAAGAGCGGGACGTCAATGAAACTCATTGGAGTGGTAAATTTACTAATTGTATATTTTATAACTTATAAACCGTGGTTGTAAAGTATTTTCCGAACTTTGCGCGTGTAGCTGTGTGTCAGCAAATTCGGTTTTTTGTCTTTTTTGTACCGTTGTTTTGAGACAATGCGGAGCATGGTCTTTTGCAAGGGGGAAATTGTCCGGACAAAAAAATGAAACAACCTAACTTGGGGGGAAAAAACCTAACTTGGGGGAACAACCTAACTTGGGGAGTCGCCAGCCAATTTGTTCGGACCCAAGTCCAAACTCAAACATTCTAGGCGTCAGAAAGACGGGCCCATAGGTGGGTCCGGCCAATTAAGCTTAGTGGAGGAGGCTTCAGGGAAAACGGTCGTCCGGCTTACGGGCTAAGCAGCTTTGACCGAAAGCCTCGATGTCTAGCGAGACGAGTCGCAGAGCCGAGCTCAAGCTCATCTAGCCACTTTGTGGAACCAACGTCATTGTTACCCCGGACGTCGTGGTGCCTACCCAGACTCAGCTGGCCAATTTAGATTGACCAGTGGGCCACCACTTAAGCCCACACCCCGCCAGTGAAGTAGGGAAGGGGGGAAGGTTTGTGTGTGGGGGGGTGAAATCTAGCTAATCAATTAAATGACCAATTGACACCACAGAGAGTAAGGCGTGTAGACGGGACGTCATGATTTGAACGTCCAATGGAATTAGAGGGAGACAACTTCGGGGATCAAGGTAAAAATAACTGACCCAAAGGTACTGGGCCTTGGACACGGGTTAGACAATAAAGGAATGTGTGAGTGAGAGAGAGAGAGGGGGGAGGAAAACGAACAGACAGAGAGAGAGAGGGAGAAGCTCGGGGAGGGAGGCTCTCGCCTACAGGAAGGGAGGGAGATGAGAAACGAACAGAGACAGAGAGATGAGGGAGGTTTTAGGTGTAGTCTCTGCACGAGGGAAAAGGCAGAGAGATGAAGAGAGGGGAGAACGAGGGGAAGAACGAAAAGAGAGAGAGAGGGAGAGAGAGGTTCTGAGTGGAGCTCTGCAGGAGAGAAGGGCAGAGAGAGAGAGAGATGAGGGGAGGAGAAAAGGAACCAAGTTGAGAGATTAGCATGAGATAGTCTGCAGAGGAAGGACTGAGGAGAGATGTGGAGAGAGAGAAAGAGTTGCTAATTTAGAAGAAGAAAAGAAAAAAAGAAAAAAGAAAAGAAAAGCAACCATGTCCATTTGATAAGAGCAGACTAGAAAGAGAGAGGAGAGAGTGCAATGTGTTAAAAGCAGGAAGAAAGAAAGGAGAACAGATCGATGTTGATGGTCACTGTTCTAACCTAACCGGGGGTTCGACCTCATACCTGGCAGCGTCACTTCGCCAAGCAGAACCACCGACCAACGCCAACGTCTCACCTGACCAGCGGCATCAGACCAACACCAGTGCCGGCAGTTGTGTCGTGTTGTGAAAGTGACAGTGAAAAGAAAAGAAAAGAAAAGAAAAGACAGTGAAATTTGTGAATAGTTAAGATCACCTGGCAGGTAAAGTAGAATCTATTTATACCCGGGTTAGTTAATGATGTTTAGATAAATGATTTTGTGAAGTTCAGGAAAAAGAGAATGTTTTATTTCATTTGATTCCATAGCATTTATGTTTCGTTTTATGACATGTGTAGTAAAGTTATAGACTTTACTAGTGGTTTGATGTGACGAAATGCATGATATGAATGAGATTGTAAGCAAGCTGTGAGTGTGTTTGGGCTGTGCGCTAGTCCTTCCTCCACTGACATTACACCGAGGTTGACACCCCACACATGTGCGCGCTGTATGCATTTCATACATAAGTACTTACAGACAGACAGCCATGGGACCGAGAGAGAGAGGGGAGAAGAAGAGAGAGAGAGAGAGAGAGAGGGGAAGAGAGAGAGAGAAGAGGGAGAGAGAGACAGAAGAGAGAGAGAGAGAGAGAGAGAGAGAGAGAGAGAGAGAGAAGAGAGAGAAGAGAGAGAGAGAGAGAGAGGGAGAGAGAGAGGAGAAAAGAGGGAGAGAGAGAGAGGGAAGAGAGAGAGAGAGAGAAAGGGGGGAGAGGAGAAGAGAGAAGATACATAGTGTGTGTGTGTGTGTGTGTGTGTGTGTGTGTGTATGTGTGTGTGTGTGCGCGCTGTGTGGTGTGTGTGTGTGGGGGGGGGGGGGGGGGGCGTGCATGGGTGCGTGTTGTGCGTGCGTGCATGTGTGCGCGTGCGGGTGTGTGTGGGGTGTGTTGTGTGTGGGGTGGGTGTGTGTGTGGTGTGTGTGTGTGTGTGTGTGTGTGTGTGTGGTTTTGAGCTAGCGAGCGAACATGCGTGCGTGCGTGCCTGCGTGCATGTTGTTTGTGTCTGTGTGGCGTGCGCACGTGCGTGCGTGCATGCAGGTGTGCGTGCATACTGCGATCGCGCGCTTGAGGGGGTGTTGTGTATCTGTGTGTTTTGGCGGGGTGGGGGTGGGGTGGGGGATGGGAGGTGGAAAGGGAAAGGGTCGAAAAGGAGTACAGGATAGGAAGTGGGTAGGGGGTGAGAGGCTGGGTGGGGGAGGGGAAGGGACAAAGTGCGGCGCTCGCTGTGTTTCCCTTTGATCACGGTCAGGCCGCCATTACCTCCCTTGCTTGGTTATCAATATGTTCCCTGCGAGTGTCGTCAACCCTGGATATTGCAGTAACTCAATAACACATCAGGGAGCGTCGTCATGCACGACGTGAGTGTGTGTGTGTGTGTGTGGGGGGGGGGGGGGGGGGGATGTGTGTGTGTGTGTGTGTGTGTGTGTGTGTGTGTGTGTGTGTGTGTGTGTGTGCGTGTGTGTCTGTGCGCGCGCGGTGTGTGTGTGTGTGTGTGTGTGTGTGTGTGTGTGTGTGTGTGTGTGCGTGTGTGTGTGAATGAGAGACAGTCAGACAGACAGACAGGCAGACAGACTGAGGCAGAGCAGGATGGTCAGATGGGATGACGTAAAATCTGTATGATGTTAGATACACGTCTCAGACGGACATGAAACAGCCAGTGAACTAGGAGAGCCCAGGTAGAGAGGTCTTTTTTTGTTTTGTTTTGTTTTCGTTTTTTTCCTCCAACCTCCAATTTTTCCACTTTGGTTTTTTTTTTTCCCCCCTTTTTTAAAAATTTCTTTTCACCTTTTTTTTTTCCTTCCCTTTTTATTTTTACTATTTTTTTCTGTTCCTTTTCCTGTTGTTTTTTGTTGTTTTTTTTTTCTTCTGTTTCTTCTTTTCTTTCTTTTTTTGGGGGGGTGGGGGTGGGGGTTGAGGGTTGGGTGGGGCGTAAGAACTAACTTATGCTCAGAATGTAATCTCTGTGTCGTGTTTACAGATAGACAGTCACATGCTGACTTTGATGTAGCAACATTTGATGCGAAGGAACATTGTAACCTAATGCGCAAACAGACCAGCTATTTCTACGAAACCCCCCCCCCCCCCCCCCCCCCCCCCCTCACCCCCTCACTCACCCCCTCTCTCTGTTCCGCCTTCCCTCTCACAAGAGCATTTTACACACACACACACACACACACACACACACACACACACACACACACACCACACACTCACACTCACGCATGTACAGGGCGCACACGACCACTACCCGTCAAATTTATAATTATGGCATCAAAATTCCACATCTTGGTAGTAATGATGTCGCAAGAATCATACGTCATGTTAATTTTTTTTTTCAACCAGCTGAATAGTCTCTTCTGTTAACAAAACGTTCGGAAATAATAATTTAGACAAAATTGAAAAGGACTTTAAAGTAAATCTGCCAGTTAACGGGGACAAACAAATTTCAAGCTAAAACGTGACGCGTTTCGACCTTTCAGGTCTTCGTCAAGCAAGACGCGTTTTGATCTTTTAAGTCTTCTCTTCTTATCTGAAGAAGGCTTCAGAGATCGAAACGCGTCGTGTTTTGTCTTGTAGATCTGTTTGTCGCTGTTAACTGGCGGGATTTACTTTAAATTCCTTTAAAATTCTGTATCAGTTTCCGCCCGCTTTAAAATTAAAAAAAAAAAAAGCGAAAAAGAAAACAAAAAAACCTAACTGATGATTTAGACGTTTTGAAGCCAGCAGAATCCCATACACATTGTCCGAACACAACGGATATTATTATAACCCTTCAGCCAGTCTGGAGGGGGGGGGGGGGAGGGGGGGGGGGAGCCTGTATTCAAAGGGAAAGGGGGGAGAAAGGAAAAAGATTGATGGGACCCCTACCGCCACCACTTCCCTGTCATCAACGAAGGGAGATTAGCCGATTAAGGAGGCAGACGATGATGGGAGTTGTCTACCCTGACAGGTTGTCAAAGCCGCTAGATGGTAGCGCTCTTTTTTTTTTTTTTTTCTTCTTTTTTTTCTTTCTTTTTTCTTTCTATGTTGGCGGCGGGATAAATGAGGCTGATGGAGATGAGGGGGGGGGGGGGGGGGGTGATAGTAACAGTGGTAGAATAGTCCCTTTCCATCTTGGAAGGTG
>JAFLJL010002067.1:0-2500 GCA_018398815.1 Conus ventricosus
TTAAATGATGGATTTTTCTTCCGTATAAGGGGTAGCCTGGGCCAAAAAGAAATGGAAAAAGCAGTTAAAATACTATATGCAAACTATATCAATCGCTCGTAGTCGCTTTGTGCTTCGTATATGTATGAAGATCAAAGAGGACACACTCGTTTTTTGATGTTAATAGTAACTGACCTAAAATACAGGATCAAAATAATACTCTGACTTAATGAATTTTAACTGGAAGGTCTTTGAGAGCAGGACAGCAAAATAAAAAAATGTTTTTTTCTCTTCCTTGGCCTGGTATCATACCGACATATCAGTCTATTTCATTCAAAGCACTGTATTGAACCGATGGCAAGCTATGTCAGAGATACCAAATCTAAACTTATCAATGCCCTCTTAATATACCTGTCCATTTTCATTTTAATGTATGGCTCAATCACATACGTTTTTTTTAAACAGTCTGTATTGTGCAGATCTGTCACTGTTGTTGATATGGTCATGCCAATCTTGCCATCTGCAGTCAATCATTCTTTGTTTAAAACATTTAAAAAATCCCGATATATTTCAACGCCCTGGTTGTCCCAAACATATGCAAAGCCATATAAATTTTAAGCACTGACGAACAGTGGTAGCCCATGTCTTCTTTTCATTAAAATCCAAATTTCGTAACGTCCTATAAGCTTTAAATGATATCTTGGTTTCCTCCATTCGGGTTTTTTTTCAACCAATACTTAATGCATTTTAAAAAAGAATTTATATAAATCGGATACCTTCCAATTTCCCGCCATAAACTAAAATCATTTGGTGTTCGATTGTCTACATTCAAAAATCTTTTCATAGCACATAAATGAACATTCTCTATTACAACACTTTTCTCAAAAGCCCAGATTTCTGCTCCATACTGTAAAACTGGCTGCCCCTAGAGTCCAAAAATTTTTCGAAAAAAACAGAAAATGCGCCACTATTCAATTTGTATAAAAAAAATACGAAGTATAACTGGGGACTGCTCTCTTTGCTCAATTTGCTAGATCTTGACATCCAAAAAAGAAATTTAAATCACTAACGAGAGAGAGAGAGAGAGGGGAGAGAGAGAGAGAGAGAGAGAGAGAGGGGAGAGAGAGAGAGAGAAGAGAGAGAGAGAGAGAGCAAGTTCTTGCGCAACTTTTAATCCCCAAAAGTGACCATAACCTTTTTTGTAAATGTCACACTTTCCGTGACATTTAGAGTCAAGTGATTACTCTGCTCCCCCTCCACCCCCCACCACCTCCCCCCCCCCCTACAATGGCCCCCTTTCCCCCTCGCTCCATGTGTTTACATGCTATGCATACCCACCGCCCCTCCCCCCCCCCCCCCCCCCCCACCTCCACTGCAGCCTCTTGTGGGCGGAGACTTTGGCTACTGGTGTTTCCTGCATGACTACAGTGACTGGTGTCGCCTACAGGGATGAGGAATGTGGGGGTGAGGGTGGGTTGGAACGAGGACGAGGGGGGTGGGATGGGGAGGGGGGGGGGGGGGGGGGCAGCTTCTCTGAGCAAAGGTTGGGAATCTATGAAGAGCAAGTTCTCTCTCTCTCTCTCTCTCTCTCTCTCTCTCTCTCTCGGATGGATTTAAAAGGCAACGTAATAAAGTCAATTCACTCAAACGGACAGCAAAAATGAATTTTTTTCGTGAATTTGGGTAGCCAACAAAAAAATTGAAGTCCATATGGCAAGCAATAATGAACTTACAAATAAAACTTCACAGTCAAAGACAAGTCCCATTACCAGCATAACACCAAATGAACTCAAACCAACACTTTACAACAGTTGCAGAACACGTTGTCAAAGAAAAGAATACTGACTCAAATGAATTACAAAAATTAAAAACTTTTGCAATGCTATAACATTCGTCCAGCAACACCATTCCCCTATGACGTTAGTGAAGTTTGCCAAGTTTTATGCCAATTAAGCAGACAGGAAGCCGCGGACTTGACGGGATTGAGGGAAAAATACTGAAACATCAGCACCTGTTATATGTGAAACTCTTACCTCATTTACAATTTATGCATTGATAAATGTCACTTTCCCGCTCAGTTCAAAGTTGCAAAAGTTATACCCATTTCAAATCTGGAACAAATCTGAACCTTCGAACTACAGACCTATATCCATTTTGCCAGTTCTGTCCAAGCCCTTGGAAAAACACATAAATAAGCATCTTTGCCACCATTTTGACTCCTCCAACCTACAAAATAAAATCAATCGGGATTCAGGAAAAATCATTCTTGTCATACAGCGCTTACAAACCTAGTAGATCAATGGCTAGCCAGTTTTTAGTGAGAATAAATATTGTGGCGCACTTTTTTTGTTTGATTTTGCAAAGGCTTTTGATGTCATTGACCACAAATTGTTATGCAGGAAGTTTTTATCATATGGTATAACAGAAATACCTTCCAACTGATAACATCATTCCTAGAAGACCGTCAAAAAATCGTTTGTGTCAACAACAATTTATCAGAGAATTTTACCTATCCAACATG
>JAFLJL010002067.1:10000-27500 GCA_018398815.1 Conus ventricosus
CGCCCGCACGCTCGCACGCACACACACAAACACAGACCCAAAAAATCAATGACGGCCGCGCTCATCTACCCCTCTTCCCACCGCACTCTTCACCCCCCCCCCCCCTGCCTTCTGCTTTTGCTTTACTTCGCTTTCTAGAAACGGGTTCTACGCTATACACTCCCGTCTGCCCGGCGCTTGTCCTAGCTGGCCAATTCAGCGACGGTTAAGCGTAGCCTTCTGGCCGCTATGCACACATCTCTTCCACTGATGTCTGTGCAATCCACGGCGTGGTTAGCCTACTGTGCTGTGATTTTCATTTGGACAGGGCGGGCTGTGCGGGAGAACTTAGTGTGTGTGTGTTAAAAAACAGGGCGAAGTCAGGGTAGTGTAGTTATTTTCAATTGTTTTTGCCTGAGCTGGAAAAGTGACACTAATATTACTCAAGGAAATTGGATGAAGTGTAGTTATCTTCGCAAGAAAAACTTCCGATCAACTGACCAATCTTGTGGAAAAATACATTGTTTATCAATGAGGCCTGGCCAAGTTTTTGAACAAAGAAATTGAGCGGCGAGCCTTGTTCTCCTCCCTCAAAGCCAACGGAAGCATTTCGTTTTTGTTTCCTCAACAAAAATACGGAACTCTCAGTTGAAGATTGACAAATATGGAAAAACACATCTTTGTGACTGCCTTCCGATCCTTTTGATGAAACCAAAATCTTTGAAAATAACTGTTCAAGAATATGACCCCCTCTTACACGGAGACTTGTTACTCAGTGAAAGATAGTGAAAAGAAATCTCTTTCTCAGGCCTCTTTTTGTAAGGGAATTGGCTTCAGAAGCAAAGACAATTTTGAAACAGTTTCAAAAACAAAAAAACTGGGAGTCCCTATCTGAAAGAAGATTTGCTGGTTGAGCCAAACTCGCTGTAAGAAGACTAATTGAAGTGTCATTTTGTTTTCTATTCTTATTCAAAATTTCAACAAACTTGCGATTCTTTCAACGAGTTATACAGCAAACGAAAACTCATCGAATAATACAATCCAACCCCAAATTTAAAGCATTCTGGCATGATACAACATGACGTGTTAGAACTGCATGGCAGGGAGTATTGAGCCACTTCCACAGCGGTCAGTTTTACTAGCGCCCATGCAATAAACTAGGCCAATCGGCCAGGACTTTGCCGATTGACCTACAAAAGCACATCTCTACCCCGCCCTACTGAGCGTCGGGTTTTGGTTTAAGAGGCAGGGTTGTGTGGCGTTTTAGCAAACAGTGCGCGCGGCCCTACCACTGACGTGGGTCTTAAAAAATAGTAACGGTTTTGCAAAACTCGGCCCATCCCCGGCCAGACTCTGCCGATTTGACCTAATCCAAACGCCCACTCTAACGTTGCGTCATGTGTAAGCCACAGCAGGCCTTACTGCTGACTGGTTGGCGAAGTGTGGGTCTAGGGGCATTGGGTGTTTGTTGTTTGTTTGGTTGTTGTTTTTTGTTTGTTGTGTTTTGTTGTTTGGTTTGTGATTCTGTTTCTTGTCCTACGACCCACGCCTATCAATCTTTATGCATATCACCCTATCCCCACCCACCTCCCACCCGCCACCCACCCCCACCCACGCATGCACACACTGGACGTGATCTCTAAATATAGTAACAATCATGAATGTACGTTTGCTGCCATATGGACATTGCGCCTGCCCTGCTTCGGCTGTTTGTTGTTTAAAAAAATGCAGTGTGCGCTGGATAAACGATTTTTGAATGTTCTGGCAAAACAAACTTGATAGGGTGAGGCCGTGTGTGTTTGTTGTTTGTTTGTGTTTGTTGTTTGGTTTGGGTGTGTGTTTTGTCCTACCCCACGCAAGCACGTCCCCCCACCCCCACCCCACGACGCTCGTCCCCCACCCCCACCCCACGCACGCACGTCCTCCCACCCCACCCCCCTGTGTACATCACACACCACTCCTTCACCCCCAAGTCGCCCAAGTTCTTAATTAAGTTTTTAATTAAGTTTACCAAGTTCTTAATTTAAGTTTTTAATTAAGTTATTCAAGTTCTAATAAGTTCTTGTCAAGTAACTTCTAGTTCTTGATAAGTCACCTCAAGATCATAACTAAGTAATCCTCTAAGTACAACAAGTTCTTTATTGAAGTATCTGATAATTATCAAAAAATTCAAGCTATGTTTTATTTAAAGAGTAGATGTCTAATATAGTACACACACGCATCTAAAAAAGTGTCATCGTTGAGGATGTCTAGCTCTGCGTTCTCTGCATAGATCTTAACGAAGGTCTTACATCGAAGCAAACCGCTTTGATTTACAATTTGGGGGTTTTTCTATGGAAATGTCTTGTATAGACTCCATGTTCTTTATTTATTGACTTTATTCATTTTATATTACGCCATGATCGATTTTTATAAAAATTAAAATTAAGTTCTTCAAAATATTATTCCATTATAGAATGGATCCAAAATGATGCCTTGTATTATTGGGCGGTTTTGGCGTGTGGTGTATTTTTCTGCATGTAGTGGTTTCAGGATTTTATTGATTGCTTTTCTTTCTTGTTGCCAATTGTGTAGATGTTTTATTCGCGTAATAACTCGCCCCAACAGCCATGCAAATGGCGCCAAAAAAAAAAATGGCAACAGTTTTAAGTTCAATATTCCATGTAGCTCTGAGGGCCCTTGTATCACATGGGGTTTTATAGTGGCATTTAACAAACTTGTTTCTGGCGTTCGGGCGGCGTGATTGTTTTCATGGTGAGTTCATATTTTGTAACATTTAATTTTTTTTGTCTGTTCCACTCTGCCTACTTTTTTGCCTGCTTCAACACGCCAGGATTTTTAATGGTCTCAACTGATTCTGCGTTTTCTGTGATTTATTGGCTTGGTTACTTTCTCCACCTGTTTCAGTGTTCTTCTGGTTCTGCTGATTTTCATGCGTTCATTTTGAAGGGAATACATAATCTATATGTTTAACAGTTATTTAATCCCATGATTACTGGCGATAACAATGTTCATACTCTATAGTATGCTCACATCTAGAGGACTCTAATGACTTTGTTTAAAACCGGTCTTGCAGTTATTATCATACGTAAGATCTTGTTCAGATATCAATGGGAGGCAAATCTATCTGACTAGTTTAGTGTACAAAAACTAAGAAACTGTTTGCCCACACTTGTCACCATTTAGACCCAGCTGCGCTTATACCTGGTTATGATACTTTATTAAGGTCTTGTGTGCAGGTCATCTGTTGAATCTGTTCTATGGCTGAATTCGTTCCGAGGAACTGGTTTGTTTTCCCACCGCTGCCAAAGAATACAACCTCTCCTTTTGGGGGAATAAACAGGCTTGGCCATCAACTTGGTCATTCATAAGTTCAGGAAGGTTTTTAGGCCACCTTGTAGCTGTAGTAGATAATCACTGTTCATGTTTTTAAATATTATAATTCTTTTATTTTATAAAAAACTGTGCAACGAAAAACTGTTGCCTAACCTTGTTTACCATTCTGCTGTTATTGGAGGTCTAAGTGTAGGGATAACTCAATGCCCCCCCTGGTAAAAGCCTGTTATAAAAATAAAACCGGCAGATCTTATCTGGCAAAACTAGCCTTTGAAGACTCTAGCAAAGCTATTCGCTATTATTAAAGACTTCATTTGCTACGAAGATTTTCTAGTTAAGCAAGGAATTAATTCCAGAGATTATAAATATGTAAAAAAAAATACATTTTAAAAATGGCTTCACTGTAATGATGATAGGCGGAACGCTGTGGTGACATGCGCTTGCTCCTTTTGCGGAAAGTACTTACGCATTTAGTAAACTGCGGATGACGGCGGAGAGAAAAAGACATTAACAAGCTATGGTGCTACTAGCAGCTGCACATAAGTCGCCTTCGAAAAGCAGAGAATTGAGCAGTTAGATTTTATTAATTCACACTGAAAAAAAAAGGGGCAGCAGCTTACACATTAAAGATGGTGATCAAGCAATAAAACAATATTATTTGTAAAGGCAAACCAATCGAGTTATTGCCCCACAAAATTCAGTTGGCTTTTATCAACCATCAGAAAAAAAAACAAAAGATGCAAGAAATCGGGTTTATTGTCTTTGGCTAGGACTGTCGTGTATTTTGTGCGACATAAATATTGGGTGAATAAAAAATGAACAAAATCTATTTATTCCGCCCAAAGGATATTGGAAGGTATCACAGGCATACAAAAAGCTCAAGCCAAGCGGCAGGAGTCAGTGAACAAAACAGCAAAGGATTGGTTATCTAAACAAGCATTTTGGCAAATTTATTTACTGACCCAGACGATACAGAGACCCACACTCTTGTTAATACACTCCAAACGACACCCTTCAAATGGATCTTCTATATATACCCTTGAGGGATTAGTCGAAAAGATTTTAAGTACGCACGCACAGTCAGGACAATAGCTTCATAAGGTACAAAGGATGCAGAACCATTAACACAAAAGAGTGCTTCTGTTGTTGCTGTTGCTATACAACTGATATCCAACGAGGGCACTTTACTTATCCTCGCTTGATTCAAGTTGATGTGGAAATGAATTTAAAGGCCAAGTGTTCAATTATTGTTAAAACACAGAGTTACTATAGAAAGGAGGCATTCCGGGATGTTCACAGATCAAGGCTTTAGTGAAAACTTTAACAAACAGTTAGCCGAAGAATTTTCTCCTAACCGTATCACAGAGAGCTTATGGACAAACTCTCGCAACACGAATGGGTTAGAAGACTGCCTCAGTTTGCGCGCAATGAATAAGGAAGATTTAAAGGGCTAAAACCAGTACAAGCTATCAAAAGAAAAACATTTAATGTTGTTGAAGGAGAGTCTTCATCCGGCTAACTATTACCGTTTGGTTTGAAAGTCTGGTACCTTTATTTTCGGGAAGAGAAGCAGGAAGGGGGGACACTCGCATCAGGGCAACAGATCCTGTTTGGAGTGTTGACCATATGAAATAAAAAGTATTGTAAATGTATGAATCGCCGTGTATTATTTACGAGAAATGACACAACAAAACAACCAGCTCCTCAAAGATCTTTTGTGAAGGAAGAACTGCTGATAATCCACCCGGACCACAGTTCCGCTTTAATTAGTTTACGGTTCTCCAGTGCCCCGATTGCATATGAATAACTCCGGATATTAAACAAAACACCCGTTTTGTGTTTGTTTCTATCCTAACGACGTCTTTGTTACAACAGTTGTGTTGATATCATGTAATTAGTTTCGCCAGTTGTACCGTTGTTATGATTAAAAGTTTATTGCAAACAATGATTTTTGAGTTGTCATGCGATATGTTTGTCTGCACAACACTGCGAGATATTGCCTTTGCTTCTTATGATTTTCTCCTGGCTCGAAAAACTGTACATTTGACCTTAAACCAACAAACTCCTTGATCACCTTTCCAGATATTCATTCCTTCATTCTTTCCTATAACCTTCTTGTTAGTAATTGAATGCAAAAGGCGATCTTATTAGTGGTAATCTGATGATCATAACCAGCCGCATGTCCTTTAGTACTTCATTTCCATGTCTTTATAGATGTACGTCAGTAGGGATATCTATAACAAAACTATCTGTATCTGTGTAAAGTACTATAGACTCGGGGATTACGAGGGCTTAAAGTAGCCATAAAGAAACTCTACATCAAAGCTTTGATTTTAAAAAAAAGTTTTTTATTCCTTTAAAAACAGTTAACCAATAATTACGGGGTTGTCAATTTGGACTTTCTTTTTTTTCATCATTTTGCCAAAAAAGCTGATCATGAAATCTTCTGTAGTCCTGATTATTAGTTTTGAAGGTCAGCTTCATTGCTTCATTCTCTCTGGGTGATAATCTGTCATCTTTGCGCTTGTGCGATTCTCCATAGTCTGTCATACAGTGTGTTCTCAGCTGAAAAGTCTTTTGTCTGAAGCATCTGTGGATTTAGTTCTGACGGTCAGTGTTCTTCATGGATGTATGGGTTCATGAACTGTTCTTGGTCTCCAAAAGCAATTATGCGATGAAACGCTGTCAAGCTTCAAACCAATGTCTTAAATAAATTGTAGAAGTCTGTAATGACAGAAATAATTTTTTTGCCCGAGATGTAGGCACAAGTTTAGGCGTCTCTTCTGGATCATCTTTAGACTTTCTGCTGTAATGGGTAGTCATTATGTAGGTCATGGAGTTCATGAGGATATCTAAGCAACTTCTTGTATGAAGCCGCGATGCTGATCAGGCGTTTAAACGGTCAACCACTTTAATGCCTTTTGAAAAATTTATTCGTTACTGTGTACATTTGAAGTTACGTAACGGAAGTGATTGTGCCATTGCCCAACCAAACAGATTGTTGTGCGTCTAAATACTTGAGATATTAGGCCTTTTACTCGGATCATAGTAGTCCATAGTATTTGGTGTTTGCTTTTCAGTAATGGTGCGATCGCAACGCCATACTATTCATCACGCAATCCGTTTTCATCATCTGAAGCATTGGTAAATCTGAAAATTAAATCAATTTGTACTCCAAGTAAACTTTAAGTAAGCATCCGACTGCTTTCCGGGGCGCAGGAATGTTAATGCGCAGGATCCAAACTGTAATGTTTCATGCAGGTCTTTCTATTAATTTTCAAGACGTCCGCAACAAAATACATCAGCATCAAGTAGGAGTCATGATAGTTCACATCGTTTTACACTCTAACGTCTGCCCGCATCTTGAGATGCTGGTAATCAGAATCACTATTGTCCTTTCTCTGAGACTAGAAAAAGAACGCGCTTTAGGTGGAAGTGTATCTTCGTCAATCCTTCCCTAAAGTGCATGTACTCATAAGGTAAACGCCCTTTCTACGAGAGTTGGGTCAAAATATTTTTCCGGTTATTGGGCGGACTTTAAGGACATAGCTAGTGCTCTTTTTGATCCTTCATGTGTGATAGAGTCATTTAAAAAGACATGTTATTTGATTAAGCACTCGTTCTTTTCTGTTGACTGTGCAAGCATGCTACCCCTGAGGCGTTGGTTACTGCTTGCATTATAGTTGTGACGTCGTAAACCTCGCAAGTTATGAAGAGATGGGCAGCTTCCTTGTCTTTGGTTAAAACTTTAGTTGACGATTGCATTTACTGTGGGCTGCTCCTCGATCTTTCCCACTAATGTGATCATGGTCTCTTACTGTTCGGATTCGTGGTCGGATGTGAGCACTAAACCACAAATCCATCAGTGAGTGGCTGAGGGGCCATTACTGTTGTTGATTTAGGCGGCATCATGTTTTAAGATTAAATTCAGTTATTAGAACAATTCATTTAAGCACTTGCTGCATGGCGCTGTAAAAATCTACTAGCCGCATTAGGACCTTATCTAATTCTGGTTCTGAATAAAGCCATCCGCCTAAAATAATGAAGGCAAGGAAACAATCTGTGGTATACTCATTTAAGACTGTTTTTCGAAGTTTTTGTGGTGATGCCCTTCATAAGGAACAAATAAGCGACTCGAAGTCTGCGTAAACTTCGTATGGACTTGTTGCAGCCGTTTTCCAGTTCTTAAAACTAACTTTAGAACCTGGGGGGGCGTTAGTTAGTCTGTTTACAGTCTACAGAACTTTTACAATGTTTTATTTCTGTTCACTCGCGGCTTGCACAGATGGGAATTCTTGTTAAATCATTTTCTGCAGAATTCATGGTTGTTAGTGTTTTTTGAAGTATGCGCAATAATCTGCTCATGTGGCGTTCCATGTGTAAGGGGCCAGCCCTGCTGGCGAAAACATTAGGAGTAAGTCCACATGACTTTTTGGCTGGTTGCTATTGTTGGATGGTTTGGACACTTTAATTGGCGCCAAATTTTTGTTCCTCATCCCATGAGTTTACATTAACAGTTATTGTTTGTTTTGTTCTTCAAATGATCAATTTGTCTACACTAAAAGGGAAAGGATCTTCCCCCCATTGCAGTTAAGATCTTTGGCGTATTGCCGATTGTTTAGTCCACTCTCTCTGCGTGTTCGCGAACATGATGCAGCTTGCAAGAAGCACCAAATCGAAAACATTTGTTGTCTGAACGAATTTTTTAAGTTTACAACTGCTCTCTTTAAAGCCAACTCCCGAGTAGTGGAATGTAAGCCAGCTACAATCGGGCATACTTAGCTGTTTTAATCTAATCTCTAGGACTCGCCTCTGACAGCCAGAGCCTCTCTTTTTAGCTTCTTCAGCGGCCACATCAAACTGTGGTGTAAGCAGTTGGTCTGCCCAACCAGGTGATTAAGTCTTATGAGAAAGTTGTCTGTGTTTAGTTGAGACCCAGACTTCTAAGATTTTTTCATTTATTGTTACATAGTCGATTTAAACATGCTGAACATTACTTTAATGGCGGGTCTATGTTAGTTTGCTGGACTTGAGAAATTGCCATGTACAAGCTTGCTGTTAGTTTGTTGGGTCAAGACTTCTAAATCAATATCAGTCAGTGTTTACTCTTGATAAAAACGCTCTCTCTCAAGCATTCTTCAAACAATTCGTCTTGTCCTCATATATCTTTAGCCATGCTGTCTTTCTTTTTCTAAGCCAAAAATATTTATTTAAATTAAAAAAAAATACTTAATCAGAACCAATATAACGGTCTTGTTGTGCTTGGTCTCATAACTCAAGTATAAAACCTTTTGGTTGTTGTTAATGTCAGCTGTTTAGAACAGAGTTTTATTGTCTCTGGTTAACTTTTTTTAAAGCATTCCTTTTTTATCTGCTCGGGGTCTGCTGTGAGAAAAACTTGTCCCCGCCTTTCTTTGAAGATCAAACTTTTTGTCTTTTGTAGTCATCAAATTCAGCCTTGTAAAACGACTAAATTCTTCTGTCCGTATGATGTTTGAGTCAGGCTAGTGCTTTATTTATTGTCAGTTTTGAAGGAACTAAGTGTATCTGGTTATTAGTTGAACCCTTAGCTGTGTGCTTTTGGTGTTTAGTTTTTTTTATTTTGCCAGCCGCACTTAAGCTAATGAACACAGGCCGAGAGCTAAAGACACCCGCATAGGGTAAAGTGAGGTGCGCCTGATGCCCGTGGCTAAGAGGCCAACACTGTTCCTGCTGATAGAGCGGCTTATAGTCGTATGTCAAGTATTAACATTGGTAACAGCATTAAAGAAGCAGAATACCTTCGTTTGTTTTGCTGTATTTGAAAGTCCTGCTCTGTTTTTGTTGCATGTGTGTAATGTTTGTTATTGAAGGTTTTTATGTTAGGGCCTTTCTATAACAGCAGAATGCCTGCTATCCCTTCTTTTGGCGGCGTGTAGGCACATTTGGAAGGAAAAAACCTGAAACAGACTTGCTTTTAATAAAATGAAAAAATTATTTAGTATATTACATCTTTAAATCTGTTAGCTTCTATATTTAGCTGATGCATCATATATAAAAACATTGTTCATTAAGCGGTTTTAACAGCCTCTTTTTTTTATCAATTTGAATGGTTTTATTATGTCTTAAATCTCTCCACTTCCATGCCAATTGATTATCCTCTGTTGACCTTAGGTCATATCCATAAACGTATTTGATGTTAAATAATCATTAAAGCTAACACTGTGAAGGTGTAGATCTTAGACGCAAGGTCTGCTGTGGGACTTTACCCTCCCACCCCCAAAACATTTTCTTAGTTCGCCAAAATGTGCTAAGGCCTAAAGTTTCGCTAGCATAGATTTGGTTTAGGACTACCATCAATCGTAACATTGTACTTTCGTTATTTTCTGGATTAAAAAATCTTTTCACTTGCTCTTGCGACATGGTTCTCATCTTCGCACAGCATTAATATACCTTTTAGGATTCTTATGCGACACTAAGATCTAAATTCATATAGCGTTGCCTGCTTTTAGGTATGGTGAATGATGGGCGCACACTGCTTCGTAATATATTACTAATGGACTCATATTGGTGCCAATCAGCAGTGCTAAATTAGAGTTGCTAACAACATCAAACTCTAAAACGAGATGTCAGAAATGCTGTACTTTGTTCGGTGTCTGTTGATCTGATAACACGTTTGTAGTCATGAAATGTTTGTTGTTATGTCAATCTGTCTTTTAAATACCCCTTGGATGGTAGGGGGCTAGGCATGCGCTTTTAGCAACTCAAAATCTAGGGGAATGGAAAAGCGATTTCCAAACGCATAACTTACTAGCTAAATCATTTTTGCTGCCCTTTAGCACCTGAGGCGAGTTCGGCGCTCTATTCTAAGTTTTAGTGCTTCTTCAGTACCAAATTTTTTTTCCTGAAACGCAGAATCTTCCCTTTCATTCGCGGGTTACCATAGTCAGAATAGGTTAAAATATGTCTGCATTGTGTAAAGAAAATACTTCTTTCCCTCAAGTTTTACGAAATTTCTTAACGATTGCCGCCCAAGATTCTGAACAAAATGTTCTGGTTGGGTATGTTGTTGAATCGAGTTCTATTTGAAAGTAAGCAGTGCAGAGCCGGCACAATCAAATCTTCCGCTCCTAAGTTGGAAATCTGACAGTAAGAATTGTCTGCATCAATAGTAGAGGGATTATTTGGAACAGTTAATATTCGTTTAATTTCCCTTCATTGCCTGGTTATTTCAGCTTTCTATGCAGTGTAAGAATCGAGCTATGATTGTGCATTTTTATATAACAAAATAAAAAAGTTAATTATTTAAAAACATGGCAGGCAGTGTGGATGATAGATTATTGATGTTTTAGATTCTGGAAGACGACATGAGTGCTATGGATCCTTTGGTACAACATCTCTCGGGGCCCTCTTGCAGGCGTGAATTAACAGAAAGTAAGGTCAGTCATTTTACAAAGTTTTTTAGGTCAAGAACTCCCGAATTTTTAGCCCTAATGATTTTGAAGTAAAAGATGACCATTTGTTTGTGTGGAAGCGACCAAAGGACAAAACTTGTTAAGCTTAAACTAAAAAGACCCATCAAGTTTTTAGCCGTGGGTTCAATTAGAAATCGACCTCATGTGAAAGATCAAATCGCTTGGTCTTGTTAGACGAATTAGGGCGGAGGCAGAGTTTCTAAAACTTCAAAACCACTGCAGAACTCCCGGACAGATAACCTAATGCAAAACATGGAACTTAAAGAATTAAACAATCAGCAGGTGAATTAATAAATGTAATAGAAGCAGAATCCAGTTGTTCCAGAGAAACAGACGTTAAAGACCTTACACGGACTCGCCGCGACCTATGAGAGAATTATTAGCCCGTGATCGTTCTTTTAAGAACCAATCAATGGGGAATTAACAAAACAATTTAAGCAAAACTCGGTGATTAGATGAGCATTAAAAAGAGGAAAAGGAATAAACTCGTTGAGGCTGACGACTCCATAGTAGGGCATGATATTAAGAAAGAATAAGACCAAAGACTAAAAAATCTTGAACAAGAAGATCGGCAAGACTAGAAGTGTGACTACTAACGAGACCAATTACGCAAACTCAAGTGAATAGAATAGAGAAACTATCGAAAATTTGTATATGGAAGACCGACGCTTAGCAGAACGAATACGAACACTGGTTTAGAGAGCATAAGGGGTCCACATTAGGCAAGCGTTATAACAGCTTAGGATTTTGCCAATAAGACACTGGTGTTGGTATTACAGGCGGCGGCGGGAGGTCCTCATAGTCCAGTGCCTCCGCCCCGCCAGCGCTCAGCTGATAAATCCTGGGTAAAAAAACAGCTTGATCATCTTGTAGGTTTATCAAAAAAAATTAGCTGGTAAAGCGGTGGACGCTTTACAGGGACTATTGGGGGAGTATTGTTAGCTGGCTTTTGTTACTGTGGGCAAAGTAGTTGGCGTTATTGCGAGAGCACTTATGGACTTAGTTCTTGTAATAGTTGGGTTACTATTTTGTAAGATAAAAGACCCAAGTAATCCTTATGCCTGTTATCCTTGAACAATCGCTGTCTTTTATATTCATGGTAATCGCGAACAGGAGTCGCGGCTTTGCTGAGTCTTCAATGAATTTGGGTTTGGGATCTTCGGGATTTTGATGACTTATTCTTGGGTGTTCTTTTACTGCTTGCAATATTACAGGCTAGAATTTATGTCGTTTTGTCCGACTTCTGTTCATTTCCTGCAACGAGAATTTCATTGTTGTAGTTTATTATTGTTCCTACCTGTAGTTTGTCTGAGGTCAGAGGTAGCATTGTTATATAAACCAGTGCCAACAGCAAAAGTATACTTTCGATCTATGCGTATTGTAATACATCTTGGTACCTTTTTATACTTGAAGGTATATAATGTTAGGAATTAATGCATCCTCTAAGTTTGCTAAGTATTGTTTTGGTGCATCAGAAGCAGTAGAAGGATCAGTTATGCTCGATCTTGGCCTGTGTTGTGAATAGCACACACCAAAACGTAAGTAGAATAGAGTCGTTTATTCGTTCTATTCCCGCTTAGTTCGGCCCTTAAAGTGTCTAGATAAATGTTGCCCATGATGTTATATGTCTTGCTCATAGGACCCGAGGTGAAAACAGTTGTGACTGAAGAAAAAGTTGTGTAAGGAGGATTCCTGTCTTACTTTATACTTCTGTGCAGCCCTATAATAAGGGGTGCCTAAGCCTTGATTAAGATCCAAATTTTGGTCTTAAAGTCTGTCTTACATTAATATTGAATGCGTTACAGATCTTTCAAAGCCTTCATGTCTATTATGGTTGCTGAATGATTTAAAGGTGTTTCATTGGTATGGCGCCCGCATTCAGTTCAAAAATACGCCTGATGGTGTAATACAAATGAAATTGTACTCAGACCTAACCAAAGGATCAGGATGATTTAAATGATCAGCTACGATTTCACAACCAGTTGTTGCACAAAACCACAGCCAAGTTTAACTGGTTATGGATAAAAACTGCATCGGATGACTTAAAACCACACTTTTTGATGCGGTCGTTTTTACTTGGAGGGTTAAGATATCTGCTTAATGAGTACTTACCTTTTTATGAAAGGTGTCAGTCTGGGTCACAGAAATGTCGAGGGTGTCAGTTGTCTATATTTTTAAGTTGTAGTGCGGAGCCAAAGAATATTTTGCATCAGTATATTAGAATGCACTCATTTTTATTTTGTTTAAAAAAATGTTTGTACATTAACATCCAAGACCGTCTTCGTTTTTGAACATGCTATTGATAACGATGCAGGGCCAAAATGGTTGCGCTTCATGAAATATTTACAAAGTCGTATGGCTTTAATATTAATGAATCCAGGAAGATAACATGATTTCTATATGTTACAATGCAGGGACCCAATTAGCAGTTAATCATACCTGGAGGGTTATTACGGGTTTTTTGTTCTCTAAAAGACGCAATGAGTACTTTGACGTTACTCTCAACTTAACAATGCAAATCTATAAACAATGTTAAATCAAGGCTGAAGAAGTATCTTACTTTTTTGTTAGAGAGCTAACGCTAAATGTTAGCTTTACAATGGGCAATCTACCCACTCATGGGTTTTAGTGCTGAGCAGACAAAATACTTTGGAGGGGGAAATCGCTCGATCTGGCATTACATTCATTACTATATGTTCATGTGGGATGAGTGAATGTGCACTGATGTAAACGTATATGAGGAAGGCCCTCAACTGTTTTTTTTAAGAGCTCTTCCGTCAGGGAAAGCTGCATATTCGATTATGATATTATACAATTCCTTAATTTACAGTTTAAAAGATGTTTGTGGGTGGGTCGGATCATTAATTAAAGATCAAAGACAAACGGGGAAGTGTAAAAGGTGATAACACTGCACATTGATTTGGAATAAAATAATAGCTGTACTAAAAAAAGTCGCGTGGGCCAGATGAATCAGTGTTACATTAAGCGCCTGTGAGGTGTATAACTTTTGAATTAAAAGACCTTGCAGACGTTGCGGACTTTGAACAGAATGTGAGATTAGGCACTTTGTATGGTTTTGGTACACTTAAAGATGGATGATTATAACGCAATGAGGTTGAGACAACAAAAGGTTCCTAAACTAGAACGACTACGCAATCTTGAAGCAAATAATGGTGGCCAGTATGATATAAATTTGTTCGAAAACCTGACCTCAAAATGGCATAGAACCATATTTTAGAATGGGAATAAAATTTGAATTATAAGCCCATTTAATTTTTTTTAGCCATAAAAAAGTTTCAGAAAAGATTCAACTCTGGCCCTTTACATGTAAGTCTTATGCCCAGACGACAATAGTCGGAAAAGAGATTGAAATAAGCCGTATGGAAAAAACAGTACATCCTCCACAGAAAAGAAATCGTTGTAATAAAAAGCTTCTACAAATTACAGTTCTTTACAAGCAGAAAATTAGGAGCTCACGTTCACAATGATATTTGAAATTTTGTCTTTAAACGTGCGGAGAGGGATGGGGTTGTGGGGGTTAGTGACGTCCTTATAAAAGGAATTAAGATTAGCGGCAAAACTGAGACGTTAAAGCCTTACGTTACCTCGTCGTTCTTCACAATGGTGAGGGATATTTAGATATAACAACAAGCAACAAAATCTGTTGACTTAAATAGAAAACAATCTTACAGAAACTAAATGGATTAATCGTACACATTTAGGTTCATGTAGGGTGATTTTATATTAACAGGTTTTGACAGAAAGTATGATAAATATAATAATGGAATAGATTAAATTGCTATAAAACCATGGAGCAGTTAAACTTTATGACCAAAAACTCCTCATTGCTCATGATTTGTGGGCAGAATGGTTGTGGAAAAAACAATTATTTGTCTAGACCTGTTACAAACAGTTTTCGTTATAATTTTAATATATTGTAGTTTTCTGCCCAACACTTAAATGGAACAAAGCATATCTTGATAGAAGGTTGATATGGACTGATGATGCCATATATTTTGTTAATCCTGCAATAATGAGTGAGTGTTTAGAAACAGTTGTTTTAGACTGTTTGAAGGAAAGCAGACACTATTATTATAGATGACTGTTCGGCAGAAAGGCATAGTTAAAAGAGAAACACTTTGTCGAAACTTGCTTTCAGCGAAGACATGCTGGGATAAGTGTGTGGATTTTTATGCCAGAAATATTAACTCGGTTTTAAAGTCTTTAGGCGAACAGTTTTTAAAGACTGTAGTTTTATTTCACATGAAAGACAAAGACTCATTAATCTGAAGAATGTAAGTGTCCCCATCAGTGATTGAACATGACCAGGAAAAATAGGATTAAACAAAATGAAATCTGAAAGTTAGTAATTAGAATTGAAAACGGATAACCCTACACAGTATTTGTTTGTTTGTAGATAATGCCCCCCCCCCCACCCCCCCCCTTATTTTTGGTTATTGAAGTTCTTGCTTGTTAGAGAACGTATAAATGCCAATATGGGGCACTTTCGCCCGAAAACTGGTGGAGGAGCAAGTGGCCCAGGAACAGACATTTCCCTGTTCTCTCGGTTTCAGTGTAAGCTGCAGTTGTGTCCCTTGTTGAGAGTGTACTTGGTTTAAAAAACAAACAAAGCAGCAGTTGTGTCCATTGTTAAGAGCTGTACTTAGTAAAAAAAAAAAAAAAAAAAAAAAAAAACGTAATTCGTTGGCTCCATGTACCAATCGCACGAAAGCTTTCAAAATTTGGCACACCACACACACACACACACACACACACACACACACACACACACACACACACACACATGACAAACTCAAATTCCAGTGGACCAACAGACAGACAGACAGACAGACAGATACATTCAATACTAGAATGAGAAATAGCGAACAAAGTGTGTTACACAATCTCTACATTTGGAAACTCCATGCTTGCTTTACCAATGTTGTGAAGACTGCACAAACAATACAGAAAACCTGACGTTACAATGAGCAACAGCCAGTGGTGGCTTCACAAGTTCTTGATGTTGGTAGTATTGAATGTTCGCCTTGTTCTCCTTTATATATATACTGACTTCCATAAAAAACGCGAAAATTTGAGAGGCTATTTTTCGGGTGAAAAGGGGTGAATATACAATATTTAACCATTGTGGCAAGTTGTTTGGGTCCAAGACTCACGTGCAGTGAAAAAATTGTGTGAGCAACACATCATTCCCGGCATTGGAGGGTCAACAAAATTGGCAAACTGGTTGCTGCATGTGAGGCACGTGCACACCATGCAGAGCAAAGTTAACCACCGACAAGTACGCAGGCATGCAGCCTTTATAAAGCCGCGCTACAAGGTTCAGGTAACGACTTGCCGTCTGAGCGCTACAGAGATGCCAAGACTACGAGCAGAGGAACGCAATCGTGCCCTAGGCCATCTGGAGGCTGGTGTGGATGCCAGGCAGGTCGCCAACATCTTTAACGTCCACATCTCAACCATCTATCGTCTGCAGCACCACATGCGAGTCACTGGTACCACTGATGATCGTCCCTGGCCAGGCCGTCCTTGGGTCACCACACAAAGAGAGGATCGCCATCTTGTTCGAACCCATCTGCAGGACAGGCGGCAAACAGGCGCTAACACTGCTCGACAGGTGCCTGGGAATCTCCAGCAACGAATCAACCTCAACACTATGCGGCGGCATCTTCAGGAGAACGGGCTGGCATGTAGGCGTCCTCACAGAGGTCCGGTACTGACACCAAGACACCGGCAGGACAGGCTGCAGTGGGCACAAGCCCGAATCAACTGGCGCAGGCAGCAGTGGGGACGCATACTGTTCTCAGATGAGAGCCGTTTTTGTGTTGACATGGCTGACGGTCGTGTCAGAATATGACGTCGACGTGGTGAACGCTATGCTGACTCCTGTGTGGTAGAGCGGAACCCCAGGGAGGCCCGAACGTTATGATATGGGGTGCAATTGGCATTAACCACGCCATAGGACCAGTCATCTTTCAGAACATTGGTCCTGGTCGCGGACAGGGTGTCAATGCACAGCGCTACATCAACCAGGTGCTCAGACCCCATGTCGATCCTTTCTTTGCGCAACACCCAAACTGGACATTCCAACAGGACAATGCAAGACCACACACCGCCAGGGCCACCCAGCAATTTCTTCAGCATAACAACGTCAATGTGCTGCCCTGGCCAGCCCTCAGTCCCGATTTAAACCCAATAGAACATTTTTGGGATGAACTTGGCAGACGGTTGGACCTCCTGCGTCCACGACTAGCAACAGCGGCTCAACTTCACCAGGCCATCGTCCATGTGTGGGCTGGTGTGCCAAGGGGACGCATCAACCACCTGGTCCACTCAATGACCCGCAGGTGTCAAGCAGTTGTCAACGCAAATGGTGGCCACAAACGGTATTAGGACTTCAAGCTGGTTTGTCACGTGACCTTGGATTTTCCACACAAAAGACATATTGCTGATGACATTTTCACACATTACCGGTGTAATGAATCAAATCACGTTGAATTCTCGCTTCCATTCTGTACAATTGTGACCAATAAAATTCACCCCCAACCTTCAGCTTGTTTTGTTTTCGCGTTTTTTTTATAATGGAAGTCAGTATATATAGGTGGCACCTTTGGTGGTTTTTTTTTTGAAAACTCAACAAACATGCTATGGTATAGCACACCAGCCTTTTTCTGGGATAGCATTCTGCTTAAAACCGAAAAGGCAGAGGAGTC
>JAFLJL010002067.1:30000-74743 GCA_018398815.1 Conus ventricosus
TGGTATTGGCCACGGTCGCACAGGTCTAAATGGGTTAAAGGTGGATTCAGACCAGATACGTCCCGCCTGCCGTGTGTTCATCCGTTATAACACCCGCTCGTTGGTCATCACTGTCGTAAAGTCCCGTGACTCTTTCGTGCTGTGATTTTGGGTGGCGCTGGTCTATGAATCTCTTTACAGTTATGTAATTTTGGAGTTTGTTGGCTACGGTACATATGCTCTGCAATCAGTGCTCTGTCTTCTCGTGAGTTTTGTTTTTTTTTATTGAAAGGGATGCTTTTTGTCTATAAAGACATAACGCTTTTTCCCTTTTTGTTTATTTTTATGAAAATAAGAACTATTTGGCCTAAACTGTACCTTGTTTTTATTTTTATGAAAATAAGAACTATTAGGCCTAAATTATACCATTTTATTTCTATCAAAATAAGAACTATTTGGCCTAAACTATATCTTCCTTACATGTATTAAAAAAAACAAACTATTTGGCCTAAACTATACCTTTTGTATTTCTATTAAAATAAGAACTATTTGGCCTAAACTAAACCTTCTTATATTTCTTTTTATTGAAATAAGAACTCTTTGGCCTAAACATACCTTTATTTTATTGTTATTTTTTTATTATTTTTTTTTTTATTAAACTAACAACTATTTGGCTTAAACTAGACTTCCTTATTTCTATTAAAATAAGAACTTTTTGACCTAAACTACACCTTTCTTATTTTTTCCAAAATAAGAACTTATTTGGCCTAACTATACATTTTCTTATTTCTTATCAAAAATATGAATATTTGGTCGAAAACAATTACTTTAAAAAAAAAAATCAAAATAAGAATTATTTGGCCTAAACTGTTATTATGTCATAGGAATCAAAGAAGTTTCTATCTCTTACGTTTCCCGAAAGCCCTGTAGTGATGTTATGAAGAAACGTTTGTGATTCCCGCGGGAACGTGGCGATTTCTAGAGGGAAGTAAAACTTTGAGCGGCCATCTTCCCCTTGTATTGATGCTGTGACCGATCATCCTGTGCCTTGCTACAGACTGTGTCTGTGGTGCGTCTGCCATTGTTGTTGTCTGGCTCTTGTCATGGACAGCGGTTCTTGCCTTGATGTTGGGGCACTGTGAAATAGCTGTAAAAGGGAGTTGAACTGCGCTGTTCAATATGGTTTTTGATCCTGGGGGTTACGGATTACTGGACATATGTTTGTCACGATTGGAATAGAATGTGTAATCCGGTACAGGTGAACTGCAGATGGTTTAGATGCAGTTTTTAACGCTTTCGACAGCCTGCACAGTCCGCCTTTGTCGTTCTTCAGCACACAACGCGGTTTGACACAAAAACATATCAAAAATAACTTTACAATGACGAGCTCCATGAGATGTGAACACTTCAAGGGACAGTGTTTTAATGGTGGATCAGGGGTACATCGAATGTAGAAGACGCGGGCGATCGGATGTGACAATACTAGTTGTGTTATGTGAAGATGTCTAGGTGAAGGTGAGGGCAGTTGTGGTCAGCGAGGTCAGGTCAGGTCAGATGAGGTCAGGTTCAGATTGTAAGGTCAGATCAGTCAGAGGGTAACAGGGTCGACCGGTCTGGTGAGGTCAGACACGAGGTCTGGTCAGGTCAGATGAGGTCGTTACAGCTCAGTAAGATCAGATTCAGTGAGGTCAAGGCGAGGTCAGACGAGGTCAGTCAGGGTCAGTCCAGGTCAGGTCAGTGGAGGTTCAGAGACACCGCTCTGGGCTCTGGTGGCCATGGGAGTCAGTGCTGCATGCAACCTGTTATATGTGGTTCGCAAGTTTCACAAAAAGACAAGCCCAAATGTAGGTGGGACGGCAACTGAGAGAGTACCAGGTCAGTGGCAGTGGTGGCAGATCGGAAAGGGGAAGGAAGGGGGAAGGGAAAAGACAAGTCAGAACATAAATTATTTTTTTACAGAGGATAATAGTAAGCAAATAACGTGCTTTTTTAAGCCAGTCCTCGCCCTGGTTAGGGACTTACAAAATGCAGTGAAATCAATTAATGTATGATAATCATAAGAAGCAAGCAAAGCGCGTCATGTAATCATAAGAGGGAACTTCAAATGAAATCTAGAAGATAATTGAATACTAAACAAAAAAAAGAATATTAATAAACAAAACAACAACAAAAAATAATAATAACAAAAAAGTTTAAAAAAAAATATAAATGAGAATTATATTATATGAAGAGGAAGGAGAGGGAGCGGGGGTAGGGAGTGAGGTACGGGCTGGGGAAAACATATGTAAGTGTACTACAACGTACAAGATTGGAATGTATTATGAAACTGAATGTGAAAGTGAATTTGACATAGATGGTACATATTTTTGAACACACAAATACCAAGCAAGTTGCACGCAAAAGAGAGAGAGAGGGGAGAGAGTGAGAGGAGAGAGAGAGAGAGAGTGGAGGAGATGAGAGAGAGGTTGAGAAGAGAGAGAGAGCCAAGGCACCCACATGCATTTCATTTTTTCGCATGGCATAGAAAATTCGTAGAAAGTATTAAAACATAGTGAGTAGACATTGGGAGGGGGGGGGGGGGGGGAGAGAAAAAAATAGCAGAGTGTGTGAGAGAGTGGATGAAGGGAGAGGGGGAACAGCATGAGATGTAATGATTTGAAATGGACTTACTAAAAACGTACAATTATTAGCTGTTTAAAATCAGACGTTAAATGAACCCATGGACAAAATTGTAAGTATTCGGAAATACACACAGACACAATGCCAGACAGGTGACACAGAGAGAGAGTGTGAGGTGAGAGAGGAGACGAGAGAGAGAGAGAGTAGAGGGGAGAAGAGATTGTGAGAGAGATGAGAGAGTGAGTGGAGAGATGAGTTGAGAAGAGGGCTGAGAGTGAGAGAGAGAGAGAGAGTGAAATAGGGCGACAACATATTATCATTTTTAATTAATGTTTTTATCCTTATGCTCTACATATATATAATCACACACACACATATTGCTGTCACACACAACACACTCACACACAAACACACAAACAAACATATATATATATTTATATTTTATATTTACATATATATATATATGTATATATTTATATATATATACTACTCATACTCCATACATATACTATTACACACTTTATGGTACAATTCATACATTACTACACGCTCACACATACAAATACATGCGCCACGTACATATATTTTTTCATCAATACTACTTTCATACATACCTAATACAAAATTTCACACAAAAAGGTGATATTATATTTATATTTATCTTCTTCTTATTCCTAAAATACTGGTTCAATCAAAAATGTTGTAGGTCACCTGCGCGCATGTTATAAAAGTAAAATAAATAACATTAATTTGTGCGACTCAGTTACTTGATTCATGAATAAAAAATGAAAATAATTTAGAAAACAGACAAATTGCGTTAAGTAAAGAAAAATGGGTGATGTATGCTTTTGAGATTACTTGAGTATTTACTTATGGTTTTTTTTATTTTATTTTTATTTATGTTTATTTTTTTATTATTTTTTACAGCAGAAGATGGGTAAGGTAAGGTTTTTGATATGTTGTGGTAATATGGTTTTGTTTGTTTGCATGTATACTGGAGAAGGGAGTTCCCACATGAGGTTCCCGTGTACGTTAGACTTGATTTAATTTGGTCAATTCTTGGGGTTTGGGGGTATATTTGGTGTTTGTGGCGAGTTTCTCGACGTGACTTGTGAGAATCGTCTCATTAAAGTTGTTGGGAGAATTAACGAGTCAGGAATCCTTTGCATCATTAGCCACTTTTGTTGTATTGGCAGTCTCTGGCTGAATGAAGAATGTGAAAGATGTTTTTAATCAGTGCTTTGAGGCTAGTTTTCTTAAGATGGAGTAGTTTGAGACGCTCGTTTATGCAGGCTGAACAATGGTTTTAGTGTGTTTGCTCTTGCAAGATACCATTTATAGTCGATGAATAATCAACTTGTGGACTGGAATATGAGCATGGAAAAAATGTTTTCGTGAATGAAGGTCAAGAAAGTGTTTGATTGTGGTGAGCTGTTAGAATTTCTGGGAGGCTTTTTGCATAGTAACGTTATTGTGGGGATTCAGCTGAGACTATTGTCATTTATTAGTCCTATTTCTTTATGTGAGTGACTTGTTCAACAAGTAATTTAGGAGGTGTTTTGGTCGGGATATATTTGGTGAGTTTTGTCTTTTTTGAATAGTTGTAATGTAAATGAGTTTTGTTTTTTGTGGGGTGAAGTGAACATATGATTTAGTTCGGTCCTTTTTACAGGTCGGTGGTTCTTCTCTTGCTAATGTTTTGAATGACTGGAAGGATTCATTATGGTGGTGGGAATTGTGGGGTAATCTGATAGAGGTTCGCTTGTAGATCTCACATGTAGGGGTAAGGTCATGTTTGTAGATTGTGAAGGGTAGCAGGCCTAAAAGGAGCCTTGTGGGAACGCCTTACTTAAGAGTTGTTATAAAGAGACAGCGTCCCCAGATAAGATCGCATTGTTGTAGGTTTTGTGATGTTGATTTTAGATGGTTAAGGGCGGTTTTGAAAAGACCGTTATATCTCAGTTTTCGAATATAGGGGAATTGTGGTCAATGAATCGAAGTGCTTTTTTTTAATTAAACGAATATGGGACAACACTATATCTTGTTGTTATTTAATATTATTATGCCCACACCTATACAGATTGATTAATCTGCAGAATGGCAGGAATTGTTTCCTGTCTGAACCAGACTGTCAGCGGATGGTGCAAAATCGTTACTTGTTGAAGTGATGAAGGGATGTGTTTATGTAAATGCTTTTACTAGAGGGTTTGCGATATGATAGATATGATTGTTTATTTTGTCTGTAGTTGGAAAGGTATCTGTATTTTTCACCAGATTCTTGAATGGGTTATAACTTTGGCTTTTTTGAATAGATTTAGGATAATATAAATTTTATCTATGCACGATTAAGATATACAGATATCGTGTCAGTTATAATGGAGACGAGAGTTTCGTATTTCTCCAATCTATTGCATCTAGTACAACAGTGTTCCTGACTGTTTGAGATGAAGGTAGGTAATTGATACACCTCGTGCACAGTTTGAGTTGGATGTGTAGTTACAGAAGGGATTTTTTTGTCGTGACAAAATTGATGGAGTTATTTAAGTTCATTAGGAGCTTGAATGTTAGTAGTAACAAAACTGTATTTGATGTAGAGATGCTGTGTGTGTTAGTTGCTTCAGCAAGAATATAATTATAAAAGTTGATTTTGAAGAAGAACTGTCTGATTGTTAAGCTGGTTGTTTGTCTTGCCAAACCTGTTTTGGATTTTGTTTGGAAAGTAATAAACTCGCGTTATGTATTTAGTTTTTTCCCTGCGCTTCTGAGTGTTTTATTGCTATATTAGTGAGATTTGATTTCTTCGTTCTTAGCCATGTTCTTTCAAAAGGTCTATAAGGTAGCACGCCACTGTATTTCGTTCGTGTACCACGGTGGTTGGGGAATTGCTTTTAATCTGATTGTTTTTATAAGGAGCATGTCTGTTATAGACTTCTGTAAATATTGTCGATCCAAAAAAGTCTATCGCTGAATCTGGATCAGCAATATTGTATTCTGTATTAAGTTCTGAGTTCATTAATTTCAAGCAAAAAGTTTTTGTTTCGTTATATTTTGTGAGAGAAGCAACGATATAGGTTATGGTTTTGTATGGCATGGTTTTGGGATTTTCACACCAATGTTTTAGACCATTGTAACACACACTGGCGGTATTGATCATAGAAGAGAAGACTGGTAAACAAGATTCTAGTATGTTTTTTCATTTGAGATATAGATATGGTCAATGATTGTCTTTGTAGTTGGTGTTACTCTGTGGTGTTTTGATTATCTGATTGTAAATTCAACACACTTATCGTTTGGGCTCATTGGCTGTTTGTTTCAAATGATCTACATTGAAGTCACGAGTAATACAATCTCTTTACATTCTAAGGAAATCTGCGTCCTTCATAGTAACAAATTTATCAGTCAGCTGGGGAGGGGGAGAGGAGGGGAGGGGGAAGGGAGGGGACAGGGAGAGGAGGATGGAGGATGGGAGAGGGGGAGGGGGGGAGTAGGTGCGGGCAGGTGGGTGTGTGTGCGGCGTGCGATCTCAGACTCCAGCCCGCACCTGCATTGGCGTCATTTTTGCAGCTACCTGGCCACCAGTCGCTGGTCTTGCTTCTGGATAGGCAAACCCATTCCAGCTGATGGCTGAGAGGGTGGTGTGTTGGGTAGTGGCCCTGTTGCTTTGCCCGTGCAAGGATTCCCGGAAAAAGAAAAAATAATATTGGTGGCGCTGGCTGATCTTTAGTCGGAGGAACGAGGTGTGCAATGCCTCTCCCCCAGACAGTCACAGAGGACGAGGGTGAAATGCACTCCCCCAGACAGCACAGAGAAGAGGGTGCAATGCCAATCCCCAGACAGCACAGAGACGAGTGTTGCAATGACACTCCCAGACTGCTCAGAGGACGAGGGTGCAATGCACTCCCCCAGACAGCACAGAGGACGAGGGTTGCAATGCCACTCCCCCAGACAGCACAGAGGACGAGGGTACAATGCACTCCCCAGACAGAACAGAGGACGACAGAGCAATGCACTCCCCCAGACAGACAGAGGACGAGGGTTTGCATGCCATCCCCAGACAGCACAGAGGACGAGGTGCAATGCCACTCCCCAGAAAGCACAGAGAAGAGGTGCATTGCCACTCCCCAGACAGCATAGAGGTCGAGGGTGCAATGCACACCCGAGGCAGCACAGAGGACGAGGGTACATGCACTCCCCAGAACATGCACAGAGGAAGGAGGGTACAATGCACTCCCCTGACAGCACAGAGGATTATGGTGCAATGCCACTTCCCCAGGACAGCACAGAGGACGTGGGTGCAATGCCATCCCAGACTGCACAGAGGACACGAAGGGTGCAATGCCAATCCCCAGACAGCACAGAGGATGAGGGAGCAATGAACTCCCAGACAGAACAGAGGTCGTGGGTGCAATGCAACTCCCCAGACAGCACAAGAGGACAATGTTGCAATGCCACTCCACAGGACAGCACAGTGGACAATGGTGCAATGGCACTCCCCCAGGACAGCACAGAGGACAATGGTTGCAATGCCACTCCCCCTCGACAGCACTGAGGATGGGGTTGCAATTAACTTCACCCAGTTCAGATCAGAGGTCGAGGGTGCAATGCCACAAACGAGGCTGCACAGAGGACGAGAGGTACAATGCCCACTCCCCAGGAAAGCCAGAGGCGTGGGTGCAATGATACTCCCCAGACTGCACAGAGGAACGAGGGTTGCAATGCCAATCCCTGTTGGCAGACAGAGGCGAGGGTGCAATGCCACTACCCCTGACAGCACAGAGGTAGAGGGTACAATGCCACTCTCAAGACAGCCAAGCGGACGTGGGTTGCAATGCCACAAACCAGACTGATCAGAGGACGGGGGGCAATGCCACCTCCCCCAGACTGCACAGAGGTCGAGGGTGCAATGCCAACCCCCAGACAGCACAGAGGACGTGGGGTGCAATGACAAGCACCACAGGTCTGATCAGAGTAGATAGGGGTGTGTGCAATGCCACTCCTGAAGCAGCCCAGGAAGAGTTGGCAATGATATCCCGAAGGCTGCACAGGCACGGAGGTGGATTATTCTGGTTGTGGTGCCAGGCGGAAATCAGCGGCAGAATTACGTCATGTAGAGTCAGGTGGCCTCACCTTCAACTTCTGCAGCGAGTCAGCAGGGTCCAATGGTCACATCACCCGGTCTGATCAGAACCAACTGTAGATTTAAAGGGAGAAGGGGGTGGTGGTTGGGTGGTTGGGTTAGGGGTGGGTGGGGGGTGGGGGGGCAGGGAGAAGTAGGATGGAAGATTGTTAGGGGGGCTGACTCGAGGGATGGACAGAGAGCAGAGGACAGCAGCCGACGCGCAGAGTGTGAGAGAGACAGTCCTCGCTCCCCTTTCCCACACAGGCGGCTGACCCCCCCTTCCACCTACCTACCCGAACCTGAAGAGCATTTCCAGAGCATTCACACACCAGTTGTGAGCCGTCACATGATCACAACTACACACATTGACCATCATCCCCTCGCTTTTCTTGAAGACAATTCCCCCGTAAAAAAATGTGTCGCCACTTTGGAAAAAAGCGGTGAATAACAGTTGATTTCCGTCGCAGTTTAGACAGTCACAATAAATAGTTCGGTACATTACAAAGTAATTGGACAAGGTGTATACCAGAGTTCTTTGCTTTGAGCGTCAATGATCACATGCCAATTCACTTTTGTACCTCATTCCACTGGGACATCTTCCATGCAATGGCATTCTCGCCAAGATCTAAACTTGACGGTCTCTTCTCTCCACAGTGTTTGAAAATCCTTTACATCTTTTTCCTAATTATTTCTTCCTCCACACGTGCTTTTTGTCCGATACTGACAGAAATAATGGTGACATGATGAACGAACATTACATATCTGTTCTATGACGGACACGGAACATTTCTATGAATATGTTGCAGTGCAGATTACCAAACGACAGTTCAAAAAAGTGCTTTATAGATGCTGTGGTTTGCAAGGTATCTTGTGGGAGACTGATTTTAATTTAAGAAGTTTGCCTTCAGCCTGATTATACATGCCAGACAGCATTATTAAACTCTTCAAGGAACTTTTATTTGCTTTCAATATCAATCTCAACTCTCCATACTTTTTTACGACAGGTCATACGTAATTCTTCTGTCAACTGACCAAAGGGAATCATCGACAAATCTTAAACATCATCTCTGTTCTGATAGCACACACTTTTTTCTCCGTCAAGGGACCATTCAAAGACTTAGTGTAAGCGTTTCTGAAATATGTCATATTTCGTTCCAGGCATAGCAGTTAGCTCAGATTGAAACGTCCTCTCTTACAATGACATTTCATCTTTTATCTTCGTTCTCCAGTTTTAAGCAGCCAACAACCGGTTTCCCTACAGGTCAATTGCTGGGGTCTCCCTTATGGAAGGTATAAACGTGGAGACCAACTTAATTTTTTCCCTGGAAAGATGCCGATACCAACGAACTCCCCACGATTTCACCTTTGGGCACTGTCACGGAGGGGGAAATGGAAAAGGTCCATGACAGCTGTGTGTGAAGGAGAACTGTTTGTAATTGCCGTTTCTGGCTGGTCGATGTGATTTGAGGTCGAAGGGCATTGTTATGGACTTTCATTGGAAACTGCTAGCTTTTATCTTCACTCTTTTCGGCGTCAAGGATGATTGAGAGACACTAACATCTGCAAGGTGGTGAGAAAATTTTGTAGAGCTCATGAAAACCTTTCTGAGTGGATGTAAACTCTACTGTGATGTGAAGTTTTACAATCTAAACACATAGCCAAATCTCAGTTTGAGATGGAAACGGTTGGTGGACGAAAAATGTTCACATTCATAATAATAATAATTTATAATAATGAATATTCTATAGCGCAATCCTAAATTAGCTCTATTCGCTTTACATACAAGGACAACGAAAACACGCACCCACTCACCACACGCACTAACACACGACACACAAAAAATCAACACACACACACACTCACACACTCACACAAACCACACCTACACACACACAACACACACACCAACACACACACACACAAGCATCTCACGCGCACACACCACACTCACACCACACACACACAACACACACACACACACACACACCACGCACGCACGCACGCACACACACACACACACAAACACACACAAACACACACACACTCAACTCACACCACACACAAAAACAAACACACACACACAACACTCACACACACCACACACGCACAAACGCATATTCAGGGCACGGGGGAAGAAGATACGTACATCACACACGGGAAAAGCAGACACGCATTCAACCACTTCACGCACACATAGAAAAACACACTCACACAATCTGACATCTGTGTTTGACAGGTAAAGATGAGTTTTTGTTTTCGTTTTTTAAAACTGGAAAAGTGTCACGTGCTGATGTCGTGTGGAGGAGAATTCCATGTTTTAGAGCCGGATGGTGAAGGTTCGATCCCCCTTCTTTTGGCAATTTGGAATCTGGGAGGAACAAGGTGAACGAGTCAGAAGACGAGCAATGGTTCTAGCTGGGCTGTAGTTGAGTTTTGAAGGTCAGACAGTAGGCTGGAGTTCAGATTTATACAGCATTGAATCAGAGGAATGCGAATTTTTTTGTCTCCTGGCTTAGACGGCCAACAGTGAATGTCTCTTAATAATAGTTGAGGGTGCTCTTTGGAAGGGTGCACTTTGAGGATTAGTCTTGATGAACAGTTTTGACGATGCTGATGTTTTTTGGTGGGTAGTCGGGAAGGCATGCTAGTGAGAATTACAATAATCGAGACGCGTAAGACGAGAGTAGTGGTGTGAGATTTGGTTGCTTCAGTGGTAGGAATGTCGGTTAAGCACTTTAGTCTAATTTCAGAAAGCATATTTTACAGACATGGTTCACCTGTGTCTTCATATCAAGACCGCTGTCGATAAAGACACCAAGGTTTGGTAACACTTTAACTGAGAAAGGATAATAACAGTACTGCAGATCAGTATCGTGAAGAATTGCCAGAAAGTGCGGTGGTTTTTTGCTCCTCGGTAGATTTTGGGAACTGTAAGGCTTCTGTTTGTATGTTTAGCTGAAGTTTGTTTTGCCATCCTGTCGAACATTCACAAGGCTCTGATGAGATTGGAACTAGCAAACCTCCAGACATTACCTAGACACTAGAGCTTGGTGTCATGGTAGCAGTATGTTCCTTCTGGGTGCTTTTAAATTGCTGTAGCACACAATCCTTGGCCACAGGAAATGTGTTCTAGATTCCAATGTGTGTCCAATCAGAAGATTCATATGTAATGCCTATGATGGTGAAAACTATGAACATTCTTCATCGTTCTATTGCTAAATGAAGGTGGTTATTGTTTCTTAGTCGTGCTCTCAAAACCAAGCTTCTGGTAGTTGTTTGATTTACTAAGCACGACTTATAAAAGTGCTTGTGGAGATAAAAGATTAAGCTTGTAAGTGTGCTTTCAATAATTTGTTTAACTTCTATAGATTCTGGATTATGGATCTTCTTATTTTTCTGAGTTGTTATTGCGATTCACGAAACCAAGACAAATATATTCTTTTCCCATTCATACTTTACTCGTTATTAATTTGCTTATCAAAAACTCTAAATCTATTCGCATATTTTTTAGATGGTATAAACCCTACGTTTTCCTCTCTGTTCTTTTATTTATGTCACAGTGGTTTTATTTGACTATGCGATTTTCTTTCCTTGCAAAAAAAATTTGTAACTCATGGACGGGAATTCACTGATAAAACTGGACAGGTGGATCGGCAAAAGTCTTCAGATTGAGTAGTCTTAATACTATTGAGGATTGTAAAACTTTTATCAGGTATGGTATTAATAGGGCCTAAATCAAGAACATTTACTAGCAGTTGATGTTGGCAGTGACCATCACCTTTGTAATGTTGAACTTATAAGCAAGCTTTGTAGTTCAATGAATTCTGCTGAACATTACATTCCAATCTTGACCAGCTGTAAGGTCGTGACATTGATGGACAAATTCATTCAATCTTGACCAGCTGTTAGGTCGTGGTCATTCGATGGACATTACATTCAATCTTGACAGCTGAATGGTCGTGACTTAGCTGGACATACCATTCAATTTGACCAACTGAAAGTCGTGACATCCCTGGATATTACATTCAATCTTCGACCAACTGGAAAGGTCGTGACATACGCTGGACAGTCATTCAATCTTGACCAATGTAAGGTCGTGACATCCCTGGATATTCCATTAAATCTTGAACCAATTGAAAGGTCGTGGACCATCGCTGGACATGGACATTAAATTTGACACAAATGAAAGGTCGTAGACATCGCCTGGACTTTCCATTCAATCTTGACCAGCCTGAAGGTCAGCGTGACATCGTGACATTACTTTAATCTTGACCAACTGAAGGTCGTGACATCGCTGGACTTGACATTCTATCTTGTCCAACTGAGTGGTTCGTGACATCGCTGAACATTTCCCTAGTGGCACAGTGAGGACAGTTGGCCCACCAATCCACCTTAGACAAAGGAACTGAACTTGCACAGTTAATTCAACCATTGATGACTGAGGAAAACAACAGAAGTCATGGATTGAGCAGAAGGAAATCGTATTATGGACTAAAGCAACATCTCGGAGAAGGTGACTGTAGATGGAGTGAAGCTGCACAAAGAGAATGATGGTATCGAATCACGTGCTGTAATCAGGACAATGAAAACAAAGACATTGAAGAAACGCAAAGAAGGCTGGATCAAGAAAACTGCGTGAGGTATTGGATAAAACTAAGTAACGATGACACAAAGAAAGCTCTGAATATAGTGAAGGACCCGTCACAAAGAGAGAAGCACAGTAAATCAGCCCCAGGAGGGTAAGTCGGTATGCACTAACATACAGTACATGGGGAATATTCGTACCTAAAGGAGTGCAATGCAATGAAATTTACACGTGCACAGCAAAAGACTTGACTGCACTGAAGGACTTGGACCACCATCTCACAATTCCCTATGACTTGCCAGTCTACGATAGAGATGAGGTAAGAGGGGAAGTCAAGATTCTTAGGATGAATGTATATCAACAACGGGCTCGATTCTTGTTACACGGGAGGAAACGTGTCTACAGTTGGTCGACGAGGCGTTCGAACAAACTGGTACCCTTGTACACACACTGGATGTGACTGCAAGCCCTGACCCAACTCTCACATCAAACACAAGTGTTTGAACAGACATGGACACACAGCGACGGCATCGTGTTAAATGCTGAGCGAACACTGTGGAGGTGACCAGCAATGGTGCGACGGGAAAGACGACCAGCGTAGGTGTGTATTATCTTGCCAATGACAAGGGCAGGGAGCCGTGAAGAGGTTGAATGGAGATACTGTCCGCCCTTGACGCTCCATCTCTGCCTACCCCACCAGCAACCCCCTTCCACCCACAAGTCCGCCCTGAACCGCTCCATCCTGCCTCCGCCCAGCATCCCCCTTCCACCTCAGTCAAGCCCACTTGATCCGCTCCATCCTGCCTTCCCAGCATCCCCTTCCACCACAGTATCCGCCCTTGACCTCCATCCTGCTACACCCCAGCATCCCTTCACACAGTCCGCCCCTTGCCCGCTCCATCCTGCCTACATACCTGATAACACTTAAACCTCAGTCCCGCCCTTGAAAGCCTCCCTCCTGCCTACACCAGATCCCCCTTCACCACAGTCGCCCCTTGACCATCGATCCATCCTGCCTACACGCAATCCCTTCCACCCACTGTCCGCCACTTGACCGCTCCATCCTGCCTACTCCAGCATCCCCCTTACACCACAGTCCGACCTTGACCGCTTCATCCTGCCTACACCCTGATCCCTTCCAACACAGTCGCCCTTGTCGCTCCATCTGCTACACCCAGCAATACCTCACCACAGTCAGCCATTGTACGCTCCATCATACCTACACCCTGCATCCCCTTCCACCACAGTCCGCCCCTTGACCCGCTCCATCCTGCCTACACCCAGCTCCCCCTTCCACCACAGTCCGCCTTGACCGCTCCATCTGCCCTACACCAGCATCCCACTTCCACTCAGTCCGCCCCTGAACGCTCACTCCTGGCCTACACCCAGCATCCCCCTGCCACCAAAGTCAGCCCTTGACCGCTCCATTCCTGCTACACCAGCATCACCCCTTTCCACCACAGTCCGACCCTTTGCCGCTCCTTCTGCCTACACCTGCATCCCTTCAACCACAGTCCGCCCCTTGACCGCTCCATCCTGCCTACACCCAGCATCCCATTCCACCACAGTCGCCCCTTGACCGCTTCCATCCTGCTACACCCAGCATCCCTCTTCCTCCACAGTCCGCCCCTGCCCGCTCCATCCTGCATCACCAGCATCCACCTTCCCACCACAGTCGCCCTTGTCCGCTCCAACATGCCTACACAGCATCACCTTCACCACAGTCGCCCTTGACGCTCATACGCCTACACCAGGACACCCCTTCCTCCACAGTCGCCCCTTGCACGCTCCATACTGCTACACCCAGGACACACCTTCAAACCACAGTCCGCCCCTTGACCGCTTCCATACGCTATTCCCAGGACCCCTTCCACACAGTCCCGACCTTGAACCGCGCCATCTGCTACACCCAGCATCCCATTCCACCACAGTCGCCTTGACCGCTCCATCCAGGCCGACTACATGGAACCCCTTCAACCACAGTTTCGCCTTGACCGCTCCATCCTGCCTACACCCAGGACCCCTTCCACCACAGTCGCCCTTGAACGCTCCATCCTGCCTACACCAGCATCCCCTTTACCCCCTTCACCTACCTTAACGCCTGATCTTCTCTCCCTGTGACAGAACCTCCTCCCTCCACTCCCCTTATTGTGCCCACCTACTCTCCCTTTCCAGTCGGCGAAAGTGTGCGCAGCTCTCAGTTCCCACCTCTTCTTCTGATAATTCACCTTCTCTCCTATCAACATCCTCACTGTACCTTCTGCCCCACTGACTCAGTTCTTGCACCTCCCCTATTAAACTACAGGACCACTGCATTCTCGGCAGTTACTGAAAGCGTTAGCAGAGGACACCACCACATGACACTGAAGCGTTTACATGATAAAGTCGGTGAACAAGCTTCAAATGCCTGGGCATAACTGACAGATTGTGTGCTGCTGCCATGGATTGGATGTGTGTCCAAGGCGGAGTTTATTACAGACAACACAGTCCCTGCAGGGTGTATGAAGTTTCAGCCTTCGTGCAGCACTCAAGATGCAGACAGATATTTTATGATTGAAATAGATGTAATCACCACTCAGTTACCACCCTACAAGCCCCAAACACACAAAAAACCTTTCACGCTCTTCAAGCCACAAAACTCCCCTCCAAGACTACATCCTCGAAACCCCCTCCAAATAATCACACCAAAATTCTATTTCCCCATAGGTTACCACCCCCCTCTAAGCACAGCTACAGAGAGCAATGCTGAAAAGTGGACACTGCGCAGGCGAAGCAGCTCAACAGCAGTGTCTGAGAGACATCAGTCAGCAGACTTCCACCCCCAACCTTCCACCAATGTCAGTGTCACTAAGGGAACACCACCCCCAACCCTTATCCAACAGGTCAGTTGTCATTAGGATACAACCCCCAACACTCTACACCAGGTATGTGTCACTTAGGACACCACCCAAAACCCTCTCCACCTTGTCTGTGTTCACTAAGGACAATCACCCCCAACTCTCAAATGTCAGTGTCGCTAAGGACACACCCCCACCCCTTCACCTTGTAGTGTTACTAAGGACACACCCCCAAACCCTCTCACCATGTCAGTGTCACTAAGGAATCACCCAACCCTATCCACCATGTCACAGTGTCACTAAGGACACCACCCCCAAACCCTTCCACCATTTCTGTGTCACTTTGGACACCACCAACCCTCTCTCAATGACAGTGTCACTAAGCGGACACCACCCTATCCCTCACCACCATGTCTGTGTCACTAAGGAACACACCTACCTCTCCACCATGTTCAGTGTCTTTAAAGGACAACAACCCAACCACTCTCCCACCATGTCGTTGTCATAAGGACACCACCCAACCCTCTCCACCCATGTCAGTGTCACTATAGGACACACCCCATCCCTCTCCTCCTTGCACAGTGTCACTAAGACCCCCCAACCCTTCCACCATGTTCGTGTCACTAAGGGACACCACAACAACACTATCCACATGTCAAGTGGTCACTAAGGACACCTCCTCCAACCCTCTCCAACATGACAGTGTCACTTAAGGACACCACCCCCATCCATCGCTACCATGTCAAGTGTCACTAAGGACGCCACTACCATTATGCTGGGGGATGATGTAGTGAAAGGTGTGGATCGTCCGATCCTCACCTCCCAACTGCAAGCCCCAAAATGTGTGTGTATGTGGACATGAAGTGACCCACTGACTGAGTGGCTCAGTGGCCAGACACCCTCAACTTACCGTCCCCCCAAGAAAACAAACAAAAGCAATCCCACGTGCAGTTATTGTTGGGATCCAAGACTGTGCGCAAGTCCAGGCCTCAGAAGGACAGTGAAACAGCAGTGACAAGTGGAAAGACCTTTTTTCCCAGTGCCGGTTGTGGTCTACCAAAGTGTCACTGATGAGCTCTGCTATAATGCATGCAGAGGACGAACCCACTTCTATCCGTCATCATCACAGCAAAAGGAACTGCAGCAGGTGTGTGACGGCACATGGGTGTGCACTACAGGGACCACACTGCTTCTTCACTCACAGCATGGAGCTTCCAGAATGCACTGTCAATTGCCATTCTGCAACGACGTAAAGGGACAGCTCGCCTCTGCTGAAAATCAGTTTGCTAGGGAACAGGCAGACAACATCAGCACAAAGAGGCGGCAAGTGACTCAGGCCTCGCCCACTGGATCGTTCTTCCTTTCCCATTAATACATCACCGCTCGTTCTCCTCCCGTTCAATTCTCCTACTTACGCATGTAAAAGAACAAAGTCAAACAATACACATCATCAGTCCTCTCAGCCAGAGACCTCTACTATTCCCTTTCTCCGGCTGGACCCACACTTCTAAGACGTCTTCATCCCTCCCTACCACCCCCCCCTCTCTCCTCTCTCTCTCCATCTCTCTCTCTATCTCCTCTCTCTCTCTATCTCTCTCTCTCTCTATATCTCTCTCTCTCTCCATCTCTCCTCTCTCTTCTCTCTCTCTCTTCTCTCTCTCTCTCTTCTCTTATCCTCTCTCTTCTCTCTTATCTCTCTCTCTTCTCTGTGGCTGTTGTGTGCTGTGTTGTGTGTGTGTGGTGGGTGTGTGCTGTGGTGTGTGCGGTGTGTGAGGGTGTTGTGTGTGTGTGTGTGTGTTTTCTTTTCTTTTAGTATATCTCTACTATGGATTCTTTATTGGTAGTTTATTGTCACTTTTTTTCTTAGTCATTATTCGCAATAATGGAAGGAGGAAAATGTAATGCATGTTTTCATGTATGTTTTTAAAGATCATTATGTTTGTATGGTTTAGATAGTTAGTCATGATTAGTTGCTAGTCAGTCTTTGTCCCTCGGCGGGGCAAGGGGCAGATGTATAAAAAAGCATGTATTGCTATTCTATTACCTTGATTTAACTTAATCATCATCTTCATCATATCATCATCAATCATCATCATCATCATCTTAATCTAGAGAGCGCGTTGTGTCGTTGGGGGTGGGGGGTGGGGGGTGGGGGGTGGGGTGGGGGTGGGGGGGGCGCGCGCGTGCGTGCATGCGTGCGTGAGTGTGTGCGTGTGTGCGTGTTTGTCTGTCGTGTGTGTGTGTGTGTGTGTGTGTGTGTATGTTTGTGTGTGTGTGTGTGTGTTTCGAGTATGTACATTACGAGGTTGCATGGATATGGGAAGATGTTGGGTTCTTGGAGTGAACAACTATTTATTTGACAATACGTAAGAGAAGTATGTTTTCCTTGACCATGTGATTAGAAACACGGTTCTAGATACTGTCGTCGGGAATTGCGCGATCATCAGTCAGTTCGGACTGTCTTCCGATTTATCCATCATCATCGGCGTATGATTGTGAAAAGCCTCACTTTCTCGACCAGATGCTTAGTTTCCCTTGTGAGCCATCTTATAGATGTGAAAAGACTCAATTTCTCCATCAAGATGCAGTCGTTTCCATTGAGAGCAATCTTTGATTTGAAAAGCATGACTTATCTCCAACCAGAATGGCATCGTTTCATTGAGAGCTAATCCTTATGATGTGAAAAAGCTGACTTCTCTCCAAAATTGGATAGTTTCATGTGAGCTATTATTATGATGTGAAAAGCCTCATTATCTCCAACCAGATGGATTAGTTTCCATTGAGTGCCAATCTTATGAAGAGAGTCAAGCTTATACACCAAGTACTACCTGATTTATCTATTCTGTTCAAAAAAGTTAAAGGGACCAACATTTTCACTGACGTATTAAGAAGAAAATTGGGAAGTGATCAACTCAAGGTGTACATGAATTTATTGTATATGTGAAATGTGTGTAAAGACAATGACAAGTCCGAGGAATCAACAAACTGGAATCGTGAGCAGTACAAACCACCCCCACCCCCTTATTTGAAAGTCACAGGAGGAGTGTTTGTTTTTTGTCATGGTAATAACAGTGTGTGGCCCCCGTTATTGGCAAGGCATTCAAGGCCAGCGTTGTCGCATGGTTTCACCAGTGTGCGCAAGATTGGAATGGGGGACACGCAGCCCACTCTGCTGGGTGACTCAAACTGCTGACCCGGTTAGCAGGTGGAGGACGACGCTGCTGCCAGTATCCGGCAGCTCACTCCAATGATGTTCGATGGGGTTCAGGTCTGGGCTGTTTGCGGGCCACTGCATTCTGTTGACACAGCCAGCTTTGAGACAGAATTGTGTTTACTGCTAGGGTGCGATGGGGCTGTGATTGTCGTCTTGAAAGATGCCTGAGGGCCAAGTGTTGAAGGGCTCGGCAGCTCCAGGGTTGCATTATCTCTGTTTGACAGCGAACACCATTCAAGTTCCCTGCCACATTGTAGAGAACCGTTCTGTAGAGTGTGCTTATGCCGCCCAAATCATAACGGATCCCCACCTTTGCGGTTCCTTTCCAGACAGTTTTTCTATGCATAACGCTCCAACGGGTCTCTAGACTGTTACGGCTTTCGGTGGGATTCCTGATGAAACGAGCGACTCGTCTGTAAAAATCACGTTAGCCCTATGTCATGTGTAAATCTCACGTGCTGCGCATGCACCATACTCGGCGTATTGTGACTGCTCTGCGGGCATCAGTCAACTGAGGTTTTTGGTGTTGTAGTCGAGCACGGAGGTTAGCGGCGTGTAGGTGGTTTCGTATGGTCTGATCACGGACAACAGTGTTGGTGGCATCTCTTTGGCGACGTCTGATGTGGTTTGCACTTGATGTTCTTTCTTGTGTGGCTGCCTTTAAATGTATCGGTCTCTCGTGGTGTTGTTATTCTGGGGTCGACCAGAGCGGGGTTATCGTTCTGGCACTCTTCTGTGTCTTGAAAGCGTTGTCTGAGTCTGATTAACAACAGAGTGTGATTACCCAAGTCTCCGTGCCACTTCCCGGACTGCAACTCCTGTTTGGAGCCATTCCTATTGCTCTTCTCGTTCCAGCTCGTTCTGTATTCGACGTGGAGGATGCTGTTTGAATTGCATTTTAGCAAGTACGGTGCTTTTTAAGACATTTGGTTGAGCTCATTTAGAACTACAGCATGTTTAGCTCGCCTGCTTCAAATGATTTGATTCTGCACATGCTCTCGGATCACAAACACTTCAGAAATTTACCCCTTAGTCGCGGACACGTGGTTTTTGCAAGGGCGCGTGTGTATTGTGATGCACAAAATTGCAGTTGCTGCATTCACTATCAATTTGTGCGTGTGGTTCAATTTGTTTGGACCAAATAGACGGTAAAATTGATTTTTGTGAATTTTTAATGTTTTTGTGCATTCTCAATGTTGGTCCTTAACTTTGTTTTAATGTATAGTTGCATAGTGCGATGGACTGCAGCGGACATCACTAAAAAAAATCTTAAATTTATATGTTGCGAACCGCCAAGTGAATCGGGGACAATCGTGTTCACAAGACAATTATCGAACGCGTTTCGTCCTCTTAGGGTCTTCTTCAGGCATGACACAATACAAAGGTCAATGAAAAATGAACGATTTTTTCATTAGCTTAGATCTCTTCTGCGCATAGTCGGCCTGCTCAGGCCTGAAATTTCGTTCTTTTTCATTGACATTTTTGTTTGTGTCTTGCCCTAAGTAGGTCATAAGGGTCGAATCGCGTCGTTGTTTTTGTCTTGTGACTCTTTTGTCCAACGTTTCTTTGGCAGTTCACTAACATTTATTATGATTTGTCTGTTAGCTTCTGTTCAGTCAGTTGTGTCATGTTATCATGTGACGTAGCCTAACATCAAGGCATGTGACGATCCTCACGTAGTTTTAGTCGTTTTGAAATCATTTCCCATGCCACAACTAATAAAAGGAGATTATTCATGTGGCTTGACTAGTGTTGCGGGCGTCCCCAAATAATTGTGAGATTTACTTAATTGATTTACAAGGGTGAGTCCATTGGGTGAAAGCTGACCACTGAGAGATAGTTTAATAAGGGATGGTAAGGTGCTGGTCATGTGTTTTTGAACACTGAGTATGCACCTTCACTGGAGGAGGGGGCGAAGAAAAAGTTTTCGCCCAGCTGATGGCCTAGTGGATCTAACCTGTCAGGACGCTGGCATCACTGCTAAAAGTCATTTCCAGCGTGAGCCATAGATAGTTGGGAAGGAAAGCTACAGGGGATACATAAGAAAAGAGAAAGGATTCATTGTTGAATTGGGAAGCAGATAACTTACACGAACTTATTAGTTGTTCAGCCTTTCACTTAACTCTGCTCCCAAGTCTGTAGTACAACTAGGGACGGGTGGTTTAACGATTGCCTGGTGTGGGAACAAACCGGTAGTTCTGCCCAGAAGTAAAGTCTCCAGGGAGAGGAGTAGGATCTCGTTAATTTTCTCCAGTGACGGGGGAATTCAAGGGGGCGACAGTTTTCTGATGCAGACAATGACAGTATGGGGGCGAGTCTTATCTCTGATGATGGTTTATTGGAATCTGTGATTGCAGGATTTATGTATTAGCCTGTCGGGATCTTGGGACAATGTCATGTGATGGCCAGACTTATGGATCTGGATTTTATTGTTTTCATTTTGAAACTGGATTTTTATCTCTGTGTGAAGTGAAAGTGAGTGATGTATTGAATCTGTTTATTAATTTTCAACGTGATTTAGTATTAGTGTTTTCCAGAAGGTGAGGGGGAGAAGAAAAACATTCGGTAGTGCGGCCGTTTGTGTTGATTGGAGGGATGGAGTGTGCGTTTGTAGTAAATGCTGTCTTGAATGCGTTGGTGCAAAAAGTGACAGTGTGACACATGTGTTTAATCCATAGATTAAAATCGATTTTCATTATATTACAGGTTTACCTATTGCGGAGCCGGATAATGAGAGTTCAATTCGTAGTTTTTTTCGCTGTTATCATTATGTTGGTTTGTGTATATGTTTATAGTTGATCGGCTCTCTTCATGGCGCCTGCCACAACTTGTAATTGATGTGGCAAGACAACGAGCAGCACGGCCTGGAGCACAGAGTTGGATAGTGGTGACAGCAGCGTTCGCAGTTAGGGTTGTATTGATTTTGGTCGTCAATGAGGCATAAGGGATCATCATCATCATCTTTCATAATATTCATCATCTTCATCATCATCATCTCTCTCTCTCTCTCTATCTATCTCTCTATCTCTCTCTCTCTCCTCTCTCTCTCTCTCTCTCTCTCTCATCTGCTCTCTCTCTCTTCTCTGTGTGAGCTGTGTGTGTGCGTGGTAGGTCTTTCAATTTAAAGTGTATACACATTTTGTGATATTGATGAAAAACGAATCTATTAGAATACATTAACAGCACAGCAAAAAAATGGCTAAGTTAAACTATAAAACAACGAAGAATAACGGTCATAACATGGGACGTTACTAAAACACAGTTCCCATTTTACAAAACAGAATAAAATAGGCCTTTGATGCAATGAAACGGCGCATTTTAACTATTTAGTGATAATCGGTTACTTCTGTTTCCAGAGATCATTTTGGTAGAGGTGGTAGATCTGGTTTTAATGCTTGCAGTGGAAAAGTATGTGGGATTTTGTTATCATTTCACCACAAATGCATGTTATATTTTTGCATACTTTGTCTTAATAAGCGTTTCGTTGAGTTTTAAATTAGCGAAAATTATGAACCGAGTAAACGGCAATACATTGATAAAAAGAATGATGTGGTGTCTAAGTTTAATTATCTGGTTTATGCGTGTATCATGAGACTTCGTGTGTGTGTGTGTGTGTCACGTGGTGTGTGGTGTGTGTGTGTTGTGTGTAGTGTGTGTGTGGTGTTGTGTGTTGTGTGTGCGTGTTGTGTTTCTGTATTTTGGTTTGCGCGATCGTGCTGTTGAGTGTGTGTGTGTGTGTGTGTGTGTGTGTGTGTGTGTGTGTGTGTGGTGTGTGTGGTTGTGTGTGTGTAGTTGTTAGAGAGAGAGAGGAGAGAGTGAGAGAGAGAGAGAGAGTGGATGTGCATGCGTTCTCTCTTCGCCCTCTCCTTTCTCTCTCACCCCCTCGCTCTCTCTCTCTTTCTCTCTCTCTTCTCTTCTCTCTCTCTCCTCTCTACTCTCTCTCTCTCTATATCTCATGTGGGTGTGGTGTGTGTGTGTGTGTGTGTGTGTTTTGTGTGATGTGTGTGTTTGTGGTTGTGATTGTGTGGGTGTGCGTGGTTGAGGAGTGTGTGTGGTGTTTGTGTGTGTGTGTGTGTTGTGTGATGTGTGTGTGTGGTGTGTGTGTGTGTGAGTGCGTGTATTGCTTGGCTTTAATTCAGTGGTGGTGTTGGTTGTTTAGAAGTTATTTAATATGTTTCGTTTCAAAGGTCTTTTCGCCACATAATGTTCTTGTAATGATTTTATGTCTTGATTTATGTTCGGGAAAGTTCGGCAGATGCATGTTATTTGCAATAACGTGAGAAGATGAAGAAGAAGAAGAATAAAGAAGAAGAAGAAGAGAAGACAAGAACAAGAACAAGAACAAGAAGAGAAGAACAAGGATGAAGCAGAAGGAGAAGAAAAACCTTGTAGTTTGGAGCAAATAAATGCATTGCATATTACCGATTGGAAACTTTTATGTGGTAGTGTAGGGGGTGTGGATAGGAAAGTCACTGAGACTGACAGACAGTCAGACAGACTGACAGAATAAAAAGACAGTCGTGGAAATTAAATACGATTGCTGAGAAGAGTTTAGTGCCGACAACACTGTGAAATGCATTCTTTGAAAGAGTAGAATGTTTTATTACAGTAATGTGGTCACGATCACATATCCACAGTAAACATGTTTGATTTTAATTCATAGTGATAATAGTTCGATGTCACATCGAAACAAAAGGTCCACAGTAAATTTTGTAAACGAAAATTTAGTATACAGCATGTTTCAAAGAGACTCAAAGTAGTTTTTTTTGTGGCCTGGGTTTTGGGATTTCACTCCTTTTAGAAACCCTGTAACACACACTGGGGAATGATCACTAGAAGAAAGACTGGGACACAAGCTTCTAGTATGTTATTTCATTGAGATATAGATATGGTCAAATGATTGTCTTTGAAGTTGGTGTTACTCTGGTGGGTGTTTTGATAATCTGATGTAAATTCAACACACTTAATCGTTTGGCTCCATTGGCTGTTTGATTTCAAAAGATCTACATTGAAGTCACCGAGTAAAACAATCTCTTTACAATTCTAAGGAAACTGCGTCCATCATAGTAACAAATTTATCAGTCCAGCTGGGGAGAGGGAGAGGGAGGAGGGGGAGGGAGGGGGAAGGGAGGAGGAGGATGGAGGAAGGGAGAGGGGGAGGGGGGGGTAGGTGCGGGGGGGGGCAGGTGGGTGTGTGTGCGGCGTGGGCGTTCTCCAGACTCCAGCCCGCACCTGCATGGCGTCATTTCTGGCAGCTACCTGGCCACCAGTCGCTGGTCTTGCTTCTGGAAGGCAAACCATTCCAGCTGATGGCTGAGGAGGTGGTGGTGTTGTGGTCGTGGCCCTGTTGCTTTGCCGTGCAAGGGATTCCCTGAAAAAAAAAATAATAATGGAGGCGCTGGCTGCCTTAGTCGGAGGACGAGGGTGCAATGCCACTCCCCCAGACAGCACAGAGGACGAGGGTGCAATGCCACTCCCCCAGACAGCACAGAGGACGAGGGTTGCAATGCCACTCCCCCCAGACAGCACAGAGGACGAGGTGCAATGCCACTCCCCCAGACAGCACAGAGGACGAGGGTGCAATGCCACTCCCCCAGACAGCACAGAGGACGAGGGTGCAATGCCACTCCCCCCAGACAGCACAGAGGACGAGGGTACAATGCCACTCCCCCAGACAGCACAGAGGACGACAGTGCAATGCCACTCCCCCCATACAGCACAGAGGACGGGGTGCAATGCCACTCCCCCAGACAGCACAGAGGACGAGGGTGCAATGCCACTGCCCCAGACAGCACAGAGGACGAGGGTGCAATGCCACTCTCCCCCCCCGACAGCACAGAGGACGAGGGTGCAATGCCACAACCCGAGGCAGCACAGAGGACGAGGTACAATGCCACTTCCCCCCCCCGACAGCACAGAGGACGAGGGTACAATGCCACTCCCCCAGACGCACAGAGGATAATGGTGCAATGCCACCCCCCAGACAGCACAGAGGACGAGGGTGCAATGGCCACTCCCCCAGACAGCACAGAGGACGAGGGTGCAATGCCACTCTCCCCCAGACAGCACAGAGGATGAGGGTGCAATGCCACTCCCCCAGACAGCACAGAGGACGAGGGTGCAATGCCACTCCCCCAGACAGCACAGAGGACAATGGTGCAATGCCACTCCCCCAGACAGCACAGAGGACAATGGTGCAATGCCACTCCCCCAGACAGCACAGAGGACAATGGTGCAATGGCCACTCCCCCAGACAGCACAGAGGATGAGGGTGCAATACACTCACTCTCCCCCCAGACAGCACAGAGGACGAGGGTGCATGCCACAACCCGAGGCAGCACAGAGGACGAGGTACAATGCCCACTTGCTCCCCAGACAGCACAGAGGACGAGGGTCAATGCCACTCCCCCAGCAGCACAGAGGACGAGGGTGCAATGCCACTCCCTGAGGCAGCACAGAGGACGAGGGTGCAAGATGCCACTCCCCCAGACAGCACAGAGGACGAGGGTACAATGCCACTCTCCCTAGACAGCACAGAGGACGAGGGTGCAATGCCACTCCCCCGACAGCACAGAGGACGAGGGTGCAATGCCACTCCCCCCAGACAGCACAGAGGACGAGGGTGCAATGCCACCCCCCCAGACAGCACAGAGGACGAGGGTGCAATGCCACTCCCCCAGACAGCACAGAGGACGGGGGTGCAATGCCACTCCCCTGAAGCAGCACACAGAGAAGGAGGGTGCAATGCCACTCCCTGAGGCACACAGCGGAGGTGGCTTATTCTGGTGTGGGGGCCAGGGGGAAATTTCAGCGGCAGGAATTACGACAAGTAGCGTCAGGTGGGCCTCACCTTCACCTCTCTGCAGCGATCAGGCAGGGTCAAAGGTCACATACCCGGTCTGATCAGGAAACCAACAGTAGATTTAAGGGAGAAGGGGGTGGTGGTAGGGTGGTTGGGTAGGGGTGGGTGGGGGGGTGGGGGGTCCGGGAGAAGTAGGCAGGAAGCAAGTTAGCGACTCTAGGGATGACAGAGAGCAGGGACAGCAGCCGACGCGCAGAGTGGAGAGAGAGATCAGTCCTCCGCTCCCCTTCCCACACGGCGGCTGCCCCCCCCCCTTCCCCTCCCTCCCCCGAACCTGAAGGCATTTCCCAGAGCATTCACACACCAGTGTGAGCCGTCACATGATCACAACTACAAACCACCTGACCATCATCCCCCGCGCTTTCCTTGACAGACACTTCCCCCGTAAAAAAAAGTGTCCTCCCTTTGGAAAAAAGCGGAGAATCAACAGTTGATTTCCGTCGCAGTTTATACAGCCACATAAACGTACGGTACCATCACAGTCATGACAACGGTGTCTACCAGAGTTTCTTTGCTTTGAGCGTCACAAGATCACAGCCATTTCCATTTGTACCCTCTTTCCACTGGACATCTTCCATGCAATGGCATCACGCCAAGATCTAAACTTCACGTCTCTTCTCACCCACAGAGCTTTGAAACATCCCCTTTACATCTTTTCCTAAATATTTCGTTCCTCCACGTGCTTTTGTCCGATCCTGCCAGAAATGTTGACATGATGAACGAAACCTTCATATTCTGGTTCTAGACGACACGGAACAATCTCTGAAACTGTTGCAGAGCAGATACCACACGACAGTACAAAAAGCTGCTTATAGAAGCTGAGGTAAGAAAAAGGAATCTTGTTGGAGACTGATCTTAATATAAGAAATTTGCCTTCAGCCTTTATAAGTACATGCCAGACAGCAATAAACTCTTCAAGGAAATAATATTTGCTTTCATATCACTCTCCAACACTCCATCCTTTTTTTCCGACAGGTCATAACGTAATTCTACTGACAACTGACCAAAAGGGAATCTTCGACACAACATAAACATCCTCACTGTTACTGAGAAGCACACACTTTTTTCTCCAGTCAAGGGAACCATTCAAAGACATAATGTACGCGTCTGAAATATGTCCTATTTCGTTCCAGAGCAATAGCAGTTAGCACAAGATTTGAACCGTCCTCTCTACACTGACATTTCCCTCTTTTATCTTCGTTCTCCAGTTAAGCAGCCACAACCACGGTTTCCCTACAGACAATGCTGGGCGTCTCCCTCTCTGGAAGGTATCACCGTGGCTGACCAACAACATATCCAGGAAGATGCCGATACCAACGACCTCCCCACGATTTCACCTTGGGCACTGTCACGGAGGGGAAATGAAAAGGTCACCATGACAGCAGAGTGTGAAGGAGAACAGTATGTAATGCCGTTTTCAGGCTGGTCGATGAGAATGATGACGAAGGCAATGTTATGGCCTTTCATTGGCACTGCAAGCTATACTCTTCACTCTTTTCGGCGTCAAGGAAGCCTGAGAGACACTAACATCTGCAAGGTTGGTGAGAAAATTTGAAGAGCACCCAGAAACCCCTCTACTGAGTGGATGAAACTCTACTGTGTTGTTGCAGTTTTCCAATCTAAACACATAGCAAACTCAGTTCTGAGATGGAACCGGTTGGGACGAAAAATGTCACATACATAATAATAATAATAATAATAATGAATATTTCTATAGCGCAAATCCTAAATTAGCTCTAAGCGCTTTACAATACAAGGACTAACGAAAACACGCACACACACACACACGCACACACACACGCACACACACACACACACACACACACACACACACACACACACACACACACACACACACACACACACACACACACACACACACACACACACACACCACGCACGCACGCACACACACACACACACACACACACACACACACACACACACACACACACACACACGCACGCACGCACGCACACACACACACACACACACACACACACACACACACACACACACACACACACACACACACACACACACACACACACACACACACACACACACACACACACACACACGCACAAACCGCATACTCAGGCACGGGGAAGCAGATACGTACAGCACACACGGGAAAGCAGACACGCACAACCACTCACGCACACCTCGCACACACACACTCACACAAACTGACATCTGTGTATGACCGGTAAAAAGATGAGTTTTTAGTTTCGTTTTAAAAACTGGAAAAGAGTCACAGTGCCTGATGTCGTGTGGAAGAGAATTCCAAGTTTTAGGAGCCAGGAAGGAGAAGGAACGATCCCCCCTTCTTTTGCATTTGAATCTGGGAGGAACCAGGAGCAACGAGTCAGAAGACGAGCAAAGGGTTCTAGCTGGGCAGTATGAGTTTAGAAGGTCAGACAGATAGGCTGGAGTTCCAGATTTAACAGCATTGAAACAGAGGCATGCGATTTTATATGTCACCCTGGCTTTGACCGGCAACCAGTGAAGTCTGCATAATAATAGTTGAGGGTGCTCTTTGAAGGGAGCTTTGAGGATTAGTCTAGCTGCACAGTTTTGAACGTGCTGAAGTTTTTTGGTGAGGTAGTCGGGAAGGCCTGCTAGTAGAGAATTACAATAATCGAGACGCGAAAGCACGAGAGAAGTGGTGAGAGTTTTGGTTGCTTCAGTGGTAAGGAGATGTCGGATAGCACCTATACGTCTAATTTCCAGAAAGCATATTTTACAGACATGGTTCACCTGTGTCTTCATATCAAGACCGCTGTCGATAAAGACACCAAGGTTTGTAACCTTTACTGAGAAAGGAATAACAGTACTGCAGATCAGAAGTGAAGAATTTACAGAAAGAGCGGGTGTTTTTGCTCCTGGTAAGCTGAACAGTAAGGCTTCAGTTTTGTCATGGTTTAGCTGAAGTTTGTTTTCAGCCATCCAGTCCCGACATACACACGGCTCTGATGAGATTGGAACTCGCAACCTCCCAGCCCATACCCCTCGACACTAAGCATGGTGTCATGGTAGCAGTATGTTACCTTCTGGGTGCTTTTAAATTGCTGTAGCACACACATCCTTGGCACAGGAACTGATATCTAGATCCAATGTGAGTCCAATCAGAAAGATACCAATTTCATGCCAATGATGGTGCACACTATGCACATCTTCATCAGTCCTATTGCTAAATGAAGGTGGTATTGTTTTCTTATGTCGTGGCTCTCAAACCAAGCTTCTGGTGTTTTATTTACTAAGCCGACTTAACAACGTGCTTGCTGGAGAAAAAAGATAAGCTTGTAAGTGTGCTTTCAAAATTTGTTAACTTCTATAGTTTCTGGAAATGGCTCTTCATATTTTTCAGAGTTATTGCGATCACGAAACAAGACAAAATATTCTTTTCCCATTCATCATTCCTCGTTATAAATTTGCTTATAAAAACTCTAAATCATATCGCATATTTTATAGTGGATAAACCTACGTTTTCCTCCTCTGTTCTTTTATATATTTCAGTGGTTTTTATTTGACTTATGCGATTTTTCTTTCCTTTGCAAAAAAAATTTGAAACTCATGGACTGGAATTCACTAATAAAACTGACAGGTGGATCCGGCAAAAGTCTTCAGCATTGAGTAGTCTTTAATACTATTGAGGATTGTAAAACTAATATCAGGTCTGGTATTAATAGGGCTAAAACAAGAACATTTCTAGCAGTTGATGTTGGCAGTGACCATCACCTTGTCATGATGAACTTTAAAGCACGCTTGTAGTTCAATGAATTTGCTGAACATTCCATTCAATCTTGACCAGCTGAAAGGTCGTGACATTGCTGGACATTCCATTCAATCTTGACCAGCTGAAAGGTCGTGACATCGCTGGACATTACATTCAATCTTGACCAGCTGAAAGGTCGTGACATCGCTGGACATTCCATTCAATCTTGACCAACTGAAAGGTCGTGACATCCCTGGATATTACATTCAATCTTGACCAACTGAAAGGTCGTGACATCGCTGGACATTCCATTCAATCTTGACCAACTGAAAGGTCGTGACATCCCTGGATATTCCATTCAATCTTGACCAACTGAAAGGTCGTGACATCGCTGGACATGACATTCAATCTTGACCAACTGAAAGGTCGTGACATCGCTGGACATTCCATTCAATCTTGACCAGCTGAAAGGTCGTGACATCGCTGGACATTACATTCAATCTTGACCAACTGAAAGGTCGTGACATCGCTGGACATGACATTCAATCTTGACCAACTGAGAGGTCGTGACATCGCTGAACATTTCCAAGTGGCCACAGGAGGACAGTTGGCCCCACCACTCCACCTAGACAAAGACCTGAAACCTTGCACAGATAATTCCAACCATTGATGACTGAGAAAACAACAGAAGTCCTGGGATTGAGCAGAAGGAAATCGATATTATGGATCTCAAGCAACATCTCGGAGACAGGTGACAGTAGATGGAGCTGAAAGCTGCACAAAGAGACTGATGGTAAGAAACACAGTGCTGTAAACAGGACAATGAAAACAAAGACATGAAGAACGCAAAGGAAGGCTGGATCAAGCAACAGCGTGAGGTATTGGATAAAAACCTAAGTAACGACTGCACAAAGAAAGCTCTGAATATAGTGAAGGACCCGACCAAAGAGAAGCACAGTAAATCAGCCCCAGGAGGGTAAAGTCGGTTTGCACTACATCACAGGTACATGGGGAAATTCGTACCTAAAGGAGTGCAATGCACATGGAAAAATTACCGTGCACAGCACAAAGACTATGACTGCACTGAAGACTTGACCACCATCTCTCCAATTCCCTCTGACCTCTGCCAGTCTACGATAGAGATGAGGTCAGAGGAAGTCAAGATTCTTAAGATGCATGTATATCATACAACGGGCACGATTCTTGTTCAAGGGAAAACGTGTCTACAGTTGGTCGACGAGGCGTTCGACAAACTGCGTACCCTTGTACACACACTGGATGTGACTGCAAGCCCTGACCCACTCTCCATCACACACATGTGTTTGACAGACATGGACACAGCGACGGCCATCGTGATAAATGCTGAGCAGAACACAGTGGAGGTGACCAGCACTGGTGCGACCGGGAAAGACGACACGCGTGGTGTGCTTATCTTGCCAATGACACGGGCAGGGAGCCGTGAAGAGGAAGAAGGAGATACAGTCCGCCCCTTGACCGCTCCATCCTGCCTACACCCAGCATCCCCCTTCCACCACAGTCCGCCCCTTGACCGCTCCATCCTGCCTACGCCCAGCATCCCCCTTCCACCACAGTCCGCCCCTTGACCGCTCCATCCTGCCTACACCCAGCATCCCCCTTCCACCACAGTCCGCCCTTGACCGCTCCATCCTGCCTAACCGCATCCCTTCACCACAGTCCGCCCCTTGCCCGCTCATCCTGCTACCCGCATCCCCTTCACCACAGTCCGCCCCTTGACCGCTCCATCCTGCCTACACCCAGCATCCCCCTTCCACCACAGTCCGCCCCTTGACCGCTCCATCCTGCCTACACCCAGCATCCCCCTTCCACCACAGTCCGCCCCTTGACCGCTCCATCCTGCCTACACCCAGCATCCCCCTTCCACCACAGTCCGCCCCTTGACCGCTCCATCCTGCCTACACCCAGCATCCCCTTCCACCACAGTCCGCCCCTTGACCGCTCCATCCTGCCTACACCCAGCATCCCCCTTCCACCACAGTCCGCCCTGACCGCTCCATCTACCTACACCCAGCATCCCTTCCACCACAGTCGCCCCTTGACCGCTCCATCCTGCTACACCCCCTCCCCTTCCACCCAGTCCGCCCCTTGACCGCTCCATCCCCTAACCGCATCCTTCACACATCGCCCTGACGCTCCATCCTGCCTACACCAGCATCCCCCTTCCACCACAGTCGCCCTTGACCGCCTCTGCCCACACCCAGCATCCCCCTTTCCACCACGTCCGCCCCTTGCCGCTCCATCCCGCCTACACCCTGCATCCCCTTCCACCACAGTCCGCCCCTTGACCGCTCCATCTGCCACACCCAGCATCCCCTTCCACCACAGTCCCCCCCTTGACGCTCATCCTGCTTGTACACAGTATGTCATGGGATGCTCAAACTTTAGTCATGTGAAGGGCGTGCTTTCTTGTCTCAGGCCTTTCGACCTCACAGCTCGTTCTTCGAAGATCGAGGCAGGCTTTCGGTTCACTTGGAGTTTTTTTGGTCCTGTGGCTGGAGTTGGTACAAGGCATCCTAAAGGGAAGACGGTTGAATAAGCTTTGAAGATATTCACTCCTACTACAAGGAAACAGGTCTGGTCTTTGTTGGGGCTGCTGAGTTTTAAACAGGAGATTTGTTCCAGAGTTTCGCTACTTTGAGTGCTCCACTGTATGATTTGATCAAAGATGTTGATCGTGTGGAAGGTCTATTTTATTTTACTCTTGATTGTGCTGAAGCTTTGAGGACGGTTCAGGGAATCTTGTCTTCTGCTCGTATGTTGTTACCTGTCATGTGACGTAGCCCTCTCATCAAGGCATGTGACGCTCAATCTCATGATGTTAGTGATATGAAATCATTTCTGGCCACAATTAAAGGAAGAATATTCATAGGCTTGACTTGTGTAGCGGGCGTCCCAAAATATTGTGAGTATGACTCATTCAAGAAACGATTGTGGTCATTGGGGGAAAGTGGACCTGAGTGATAGTTTACACAAGGGCTGGTAAGGTAAGGTGCTGGTCATGTGTTTTGAACACTGAGTATGCACTCTCTAGGAGAAGGGGGAAGAAAGAGTCAGTTTAACCCAGCAGATGGCCTAGAGACTCGACCTGTTCAGGGACGGTGGTCCTATTTTGCGACCAGTCATTACCAGGTGAAGCGATAGATAGTTGGGGTAAAGCTACAGGGGGAAAATACTTAAAGAAGAGAGAAGCATTCATATGTTGAATTGAGATGTAGGTTACTTACACGAACCTTATTCGTGTTTCGCCCTTCACCTTTACCTTCGCCCTTCACCCTTCGTCTTTCACCGTGAGGTGGTTGAAGATGGCCTTGGTGTGGAGAACACACCGTAGTTCAGCCCCAGCCAGTACAAACTCCAGGGAGAGGAGTTGAAGCTCGTCATTTCGCAAGAGACAGAAGAAGTCGCGGAAGAGAAGTCGAGACTCGTAATCTCCAGGACGGGAGAGTTCGAGGGGGCAGTATATTGTCTCAGAGAGGAGAGACAGGGATTTGAGTAAGCAGGGAATGCTATGTTTACTTAGAGGCACGCGCAGGTCCTCAGTGATTTACGGAGTTATTGTATCTCCTGGTCCCGGAATTTGGGGATAACGGATTGTGAAGGCCATTGCTTTATAGAAGCGGAACTAGATTATTTTAGCTCTCAGTGTAAAGAGTGATACAAGTGTGAAGACTATTTTATATTCAGTGTAAAGAGAGATACAAGTGTGAAAGACTATTTTTTTCTCAGTGTAAGAGAGATAACTGTGTGAAGATGATTGTCTCTCGTGTGAGGAGTTATACATGTGTGCGGATTTATTTGTCTCTCAGTGCGAGAGTGATACAGGTGTAAAATTGTTTACAAGTGTTGTTGTTGACTTAGTAAAGTGTTTTTCCCTGAAGGAGAGGGGGAGAAGATTACATTCGGTAGTGCTCCTTTTGGGTGATTGGATAAGATTGCGTGTGCGTATGGAGTTAAATGCTGTCATGAATGCGGGTATGCAAGAGTGAACAGTGTGACAGTGGTGACCCCGATCTGCTTCAACCGGCGTAGCTGCGTTTGTTTCTCCGGAAAAAAAAAAGAGAAAGATTTCTATTTGTTGCCCTGGGGGCTTTAAAAAAAAAAAAAAAAGAGGATTTCTATTTGTTACCCTCAAGGGTTTGAGGGAAGAAAACAAAAAGGAAAGGTTTCTATTGTACCTCGGAAAGTTTATTTTGTGCCCTCAAGGGTTTGAGGAAAGGAAAAAAAGAAGAAAGTTTAATTATGTATGGTGTATAATATTTGCATTTGTGTTGTTTTTTTCTATTTATATAGTGTTAGGGTGGTTGACATTTCTTTTGGTTGCTCATACTCCGTTAAGGGTTTTTTTTTTGGTAGGATTTCTTTTTGACCCTTCCCCACCTCAGGACGATAGCCTCAACCTCCTCTTGCTTCGACCTGGCTGCAAGGGGGCAGGCGTTGAGGACTCGCTGTCCTTCCCCTAGTGGATTAGTAATTTTGTCCCCTTTCCCAGGTCTGATCGCCCCATCTCTTCCTGCGTTTAGAGGGGGACATGGCGTTGGGGAGTCAATAGTCTTTCCCTTCTGATAAATATCTATTTTCTTTCGCTTTCCTATTGTTAGTTTGATTTTTCCCTTGCCCTCAGACGTCGTGGGATCAACTTCTCCTCCGTCACGTAGAGTGTAGGTGGTTGGAGTTGATTTAACGCTCTGCCCCAAATATACATCCTATCTTTTGATCATTTTTTTTTCTGGGTGTGGTGCGAGGATTTTCTTTGGTTTGGGTGAATGTGCTTTTATTGATTGATTTGTTTAGTATTTTGTATTATTACTGTAGTGTGGTGTATATTGTCAGTGATTGATTTTTCCCGTCTCCAGTTTCACGGGAGACAGTGACCACTAGGGTGCTGTCTGTGGGCTTCTTTTGCTTTTCTTGATTTCTGCTCAACTATTCCGGTTGTGTATTCCTTTAATTCCTTTTCACCCCCTTTTTTCAAAACTCTTAAACCCTCTCCTCATAGGATCCATTCTAGTTTTCTTTTCAACATTTTCATATTTTAGGTAGGATTTCGATAGTTTGTGGTTTCTTCCCTCTTTTTAGTGGTTTGTGATTCCATTTGTTTTGTAAATGTATATTCATTTTTTGTATAAGGGCGGACTTTTGTTTTGTAAATTCGTTTGAAAATTAAAGTAAGAAGAAAGGACTGACAACTAAGAACATTTGAGAACTAAAACTTTATAAAGAATTTATTTTCCCAAGGGAAACTTTTGTGTTTATTTTTTTCTTTTCTTAGGGAAAACTGTTTTGTATTAAACTTAATTTGTTTTGTAAATTCCAAATTGATAACAGTTGCAAATTTTTTGGAAAAATCATTCCTTGGATTTCATATCTACCCTGTTTTAGTAAGCGGTTTTTTGTTTTCACGGAATTGAATTCTGTATTTGTATATTCTATAATTTACGGTTTTGTGAATAAAATATATCATCATATATCGCATATTTTTTTCATACTTTGAGATTGTTTGGTGTTTTTTGCTGAGATACATTATGGATGATTTTGTAAATATGTAAAAAAGCGGAACGCTTGGGTTTTGTAGGGAGAAAATCTTACTAACTATGTGCAAACAATTTACACAGATAGGGCAGACAGGCTAAGAGAGAGAGAAGAAAATAAACTACAGAGGGAAGCTGAAGAGAATAAAATACAGAGGGCAGCTGAAGCAAAAAAAACTACAGAGGGGAAGCTGAATTGAAGAAAAAAGATTACAGAGGGAAGCTGAAGCCTGAAGAACCGTCATTTAAGTTGTGGCAGTTAGAATTAGAGACAGATGCTGAAATTAGAAAGAATACAGGCATCGAGTGAACCTCCACCAGTCGGTTCCGCAGCCTTGCCTCAACCAAAAGCGGCATATATTCCAAAGTTGCCACCTTTTGAGGGAAATGAAAACGGATGAAATTGTATAGTTTTTCTTTCCGATTTGAAAGTCACGCAATGTCTTGTGGTTGCCAAAGGAAAAGTGGACATTGTTTATTGCGTCAATTGTTTAAGGGTAGCGCTTTGACATTGTACCACTCCTTGCCCACGCCCCGCAAATCACAAAATTTAACTTGGGATCAGTTGAAAAGAAGAACTCCTCAAGAAATTTCAATGTTTCTGCTGTTTCGTTTTCACGACGTTCGTTCTGTGCGCCCTGACAAAGGAGAATCGTTTTCCATCGTTTTGATCCGTAGAGTCATTGTTTGGGATATGGATCGATTTGTCTAAAACTGAACAAACTTTTCAATCATGCGAGATCTTCCTTCTTAGAGGAACAACTTTTCCAGAGCGTGAGCAAAAGATTGGACACTTCCTTAAAGAAAGGCAATTTGAAAACGTGGAAGGAAATGTGTTCCAGATGCTGATCGTATTGTATCGCTCACCAGTAAGGGTGGCTTGGTAAAGGAGAATTTTCCATCTCCCATTCCCCACCTGCCCCCCCCACCCCCCCACCCACTTGAGTCCATGCGTGTATGTACTATCCCATCAGGACAGGGAAGTTACAGGAAAGGAAATCGTGGGTCATTTTTGAGTCCTCAAGGATATACCTATCCTAGGAATGGACGGGATCTTTCCCGCGGTTCGAGTGACTTTCGTCTTATCAGTACTCACCGCCGGAATGACCCGTTACTCTCCAGCAAACGTTCCGAGGTCGGTGGAGAACGACCACCGTAGACCTTTTGGGCCAGTTCGTGGACAGAACAGATGTTCACAAAATCTGTCGGCTGCCGATCAGACAATGCGATGTTTCTTTTTGTGATGGCAAGTTACTATTTGAGGAAAAAATTGCCTTTCAAACCAATGATTCAAAACGGTTAGTCTCCACTGATTGTGAAGAAGCCTTGTTTTGGGCACCAGATCAATCTGTTGATGGGACTGTGTTAGAAAAACGGAGCCATTCAATGGATTGCAGGCTTCGGTTTGCGAGGTCACTGGGTTGCACTACTGCTGGTGTACGGAAATCTTCGTGCTTCAAGCAGTTATCTCAACCACTGTCCAAAAGTGTAGGTCATTTGGAGGCAAGATTGAAACGTTTCCGCTGGCGAAAATTTCAGTCCGATACACCGTACTACGTCGGTTTTCTTCCGCCTGTGTATTGATACCCAGTCTGCGACTTGATCTTGGGCAATTGGCCGGGTGTCGATACGTACAATGGTGTTGTGGGGATCGTTTTTTCCTTGTCTTGTGAGTACTAGATCAACGTCATAGAGCAGGGAAAGGCTACAAATCCTCTAAAATCTCAAAATGGATGAACTCCAGTATTTTCACTACTCCCCCACCCTCCTCCCCCATATACCCCAGATGATTAAAAGAAATGCAGGGAAAGACGAGACGCTGACGACAATACTTCTGCTGCTAAAACAGGACTGTCAGTGAACGTACAACGACAAACCAAACGTACATAATGGACCTCTGACATTCTATACAGGTGTGCATACCTGGAAGGACAACAGACATGTTTGGTTCCAAAACCACTTAGTGAACAGTGCTGCACACGATCATGATGCTTTGTTCGCGGGTTCACTTGCGGGAATCAATATGAAAATTAAAGAGAGTTCTTGATTCTTTTTATTGCTGGTGTCACAAGAAGTTACGAAATACTGCCGCTCATGTGACATCTGCCAAAAAGAACATCTCAGAAAGGGTCGCGTACCATGTGCACCTTTGAACAAAATATGACTCTCTTTTCCGTTCCATTTTCGGAAGGTAGCTATTGATCTTGTTGACCGCTACCGCTGTCTTCTTCGGGATATCGCTATATCTTGACTTTGGTGGATTCAGCACAGGTATCAGACAGCGATTCCACTGAAGAAAATTTGATACAAGTATCTGTCGCTGATGCCTTACTTGCAATTTTTTCCAGAGTGGGTCTTCAGGGACGAAATTGCTCGGTTTGTGGAACGCAAGTATTTTCTGATCTCATGAGAGAAATTTCAGACTGTTGTCAATCTCTTCCATTGCACCACGCCATATATCCCCCATCGGAATGGCATGGTTGAAACGTTTCAATGGAACGTTAAAGTCCATGTTGAGAATGGTTGCAAGGCAAGAGCCCAGGAATGGGATCGTTTCGTACCGGCTTTGCTTTTTGCATACAGGGATATGCCGATACGAAACGCTGGGATTCTCTCCATTGAGCTTCTTTTGGACACTCACCAAGTGGACCTTTGGTTCTATTGATGACCACATTGGACGGAAAAGACGGACATACTGACAGTAAAACTGTTTACCAATACGTTTATGAAACTGCATAATCGTTTGAAGGATGCATGTGAGCTTGCTCAACAGTCTGCTGATAGGAAACTGTGTGTACATGGTCTTTGAGAACAGAAAAGCAAAGGACACGTTCCTTCAGCGTTGGAGTAAAGTCCTGGTGCTACTTAACTGATGAAAATAACAAGCTTAGTGTTATGTGGGAAGGGTCCTTTTCAGGTGGTCGAAAACTTGCTGAAGTAAATGATAAGATCAAAATGGCAAACTCTAGAAGGTATTTCATGTGAACCATGTTGAAGTAGTATGTTGAACGTAAAATGTTGCCATCTACCAGTCCGTTGTGTGGATATGTCCTGTGTTGAACTGATGTCAACATGCAGACATTATCTGTGATGAATTTGTACCCAATGCTTACGTACAGGACTGATCAAAGGTTATGAAAACAGCAAATGTAGTAATGTTAACATTCTACCAGTGCAGATGATGTTTGTACCCCTTCCTATTCTGTCTATCAAAGGTGAAACTATGAGGATGTGGTTCTGTCGAATGATTTGTCTACAAGTCAAATCAGAACAGCTCAAAGACATTTTGAAATGACTTTCAGATGTGTTGACGGATACCCCAGGCTTTCAGTAACTGGTATTGAACCCCATTAGTATTCAGTTAACTCTGAGACTATACCAGTGCGAACCAGACCATACCCCCTTCCTTTTGCAAAAAAGTGGTGGTTGAGAGAGAAATCAATGTAATGCTGGATTTAAAGGTGATAGAAAACCTTCTACATTCTCCGTACAGCTCACCAGTGGGTATTGGTGGACAAACCTGTTCGGATCAGTCGTTTCAGCATCGGATTACAGAAAATGTAAATAGTTCAACGGTGTTCGAGGGCCGAGCCTATCCAGACTTTGAAGAAACTTCTGTGTCAGCTCTCGGAAGGAAAGTATTTTGTGAAAGTAGAACTTGAATAAAGGTACTGGCAGATTCAATGGATGAAGCTGACAAGGAAAGGACAGCGTCTTTTCCTGTGGACGAAAATGCCATTTGGTTTGCAAATGACCAGCTTCTTTTGCCAGATGATGAGAGCCACCCCCGAAACTCCATGAATGTGTGCAGTCAGTTTTTTTTGTGACATTTTGTTGCTGCAAAGTCATGCGAGTGAACCTCATTTCTAACTTACGAGCTGTTTTTTGCTGACTCAGAAGTTTTGGTTTGACTGCAAGACATCAAAAATTCGTGCCGGTTTTCAAACTCTCGAGTTTTTGGGTCACTCTATTTCTGTGGGAACAATGATGACAAGAGGGAAAAGAATGTGGAATGATTTTTTCCTTACACAAAACCCACTACAAAGAAAACAGATCAGGTCACTCATCGGATTTGTTGTCTTACTATTGACGTTTTGTACCCCACTTTGCGTCCCTGACGGCCCCTTTGACTGAAACTGACGAAAGGGACGAAGGACAAAAGTATTGTGTGTCTGATGAGTGCTGAAGGCTTTTGGGATGTGTTCAGAACACCGTCAACTCATTCTCCTGTTCTATGTTACCTCCCTTCAGAAGACTTTATTTTAAGAACTGATGGCCAGTTTAAAGGAATGGGGCGGTTATGTGCAGGAAAAAAGTGCTTTGTACATCAGTGCAATTCGCCAGTAAGAAGTTCTCAAAAACACAGGAGATTTACTCCACTATTGAGAGAGAGTGCTTGGCTATTGTATGGGCATGTGTGAAGTTCGCCAGGTTCTTGACTGATGAAAGTTTCAGTTACCAGGACTGGACATAGGCCACTGACGTTTTGAATGCGTCAAAGATCTAAGAACAGCAGTTATTATGTATGTCTTTGGCATTGCAGGAATTCCTGTTTACTGTTGAACAGTGCCTGGAACACAAAATGTCAGGGCAGATTTGGTCTGTCTCGCGGTGAATATCATGGACAAATGTATCTGTAGTCAAGGGAAAGACTTTTCTGTTTTTTGTCTTTCTTAATGATTACGTGTGATCACATTTGGACAGTGCATTGTATGCTACTGACGAGTTAAATCAAGTGGTATTTATGCATAAATTTGCTATGAAGTGACTATATGTTTTGGCAAGCAAACAACTACTGATGTTGATGTAATCTATTTATTCTTTGGTAAACATGAAAAAATCAAGTACTATTTATGTCTAACTTCTTGTGTAGTTGAATTTATAGTTATGTGTGATGAGCAAATAACTCTTTAGAAATGTTGATATACATGTTTTGATTGAGCAATGAGACAAAACCCATTTGTTTTCATTTGTCATTGTCAACATGGAAAGGCATGTGACTTTTCAAGGGCTATACTTTACATGTGGGGAAAAAGAAAATTATGTTTAAAACTATGTTTATTTTGTTTACATGTCTATTGAGAACTCATTTGCACTTGGAAAATATTCTCATTTTAATGAGGTTTTGAAACATATGATGTGAACAAAGATCGAGGAAAATGTGCTTCTCATTTTCCTTTAATGTATGTTACACCAATTTGTGCTTTGAATTGTTAATATCCCATATTTGTTTTATCCATGTAATTGTGAATTGTATTTTGTGAGATGTTGGTGACAAATTATGTAATGTTTTTTTTTAGAAAGATGGAAAGTTTGAAACATCTATTTATGGTGGATCTGGTGATGATTATATCTGTGATTATTAATTTGGGAATCATGTGTGATGGTTACACATTTGTGAGTCATGGGTGAAGATATGTTTAAGGTGAAGTGTATATCCTTTAAAAAATTTTCTGGAGAAAATTTTTTCATCCTGGATGGGGGGTGTCATGTGACGCCCCCCATAGCCTCACATCAAGGCATGTGACGCTCCATCACATGATGTTAGTGATATGAAATTCATTTCCCCGTGCCACAAGTAAAGGAATGAAGATTTCATATGGCTTGACTTGTGTAGCGGCGTCCCCAAAATAATTGTGGTATGACTCATTCAAGAAACGAATGTGTCATGGGTGAAAGTGACCACTGAGTGATAGTTTAAACAAGGGTGGTAAGGTATGGTGCTGGTCATGTGTTTTGAACTCTGAGTATGCACTCCACTAGGTGAAGGGGGGAAAGAGTCAGTTTTACCCAGCAGATTGGCCTAGAGACTCGAACCTGTCTGGACGGTGGTCCTCTTTGCTGACCTGTCTTACCAGTGGGTGCGTGTAATAGTTTGGGAAAGCTACAGGGGGAAACTTAAAGAAGAGAGAAAGAATTCATATGTTGATTGAGAAGCTGGTTACTTCACGAACTTATTCGGTGTTTCAGCCCTTCACCCTTTTACCTTCGCCCTTCACCTTCGTCTTTCACCCGTGAGGTGGTTGAATGATGGCCCATGGTGTGGGGAACACACCGGTTAGTTCAGACCCAGCAGTACCAAACTCCAGGGAGAGGAGTTGAAGCTCGTCATTTCGCAGAGACAGGATGAAGTCGCGGAAGAGATGTCGAGACTCTGTATCTCAGGAAGGGATGAGTTCGAGGGGGCAGTATAATGTCCTCAGAGTGAGAGACTGGGAATTGAGAAAGCAGGGAGCTTTTTATTGAGGCAGCAGGTCCTCAGTGATTACGGGAGTTTATGTATTCTCATGGTCCGGAATTTTGGGATAACGAATGTGAAGGCCATAGCCTTATAGAAAGCGGAACTGATTATTTTTTCTCTCTGTGGTAATGTGAGATACAAGTTGAAGATATTTTATCTCTCAGTGTAAAAGAGTGATTCATAGTGTGAAGACTATTTTTTCTTCAGTGTAAAGAGAGATAAATGTGTGAAGATTGATTTGTCTCTCGGTGTGAGGAGAGTTTACATGTGTGCGGATTATTTGTCTTCAGTGCGGAGAGAGATACAGGTGTAAAATCTGTTTACAGTTGTTGTTGTGATTAAAAAAAGTTTTTTTTCCCGAAGGAGAGGGGGAAAAAAAAACATTCGGTGGTCTTTGGGTGGGGGAAAAGATTGCGTGTCGTTGGAGTAAATGCTTCTAAAGCGGGTTTGAAGAGTGACAGGTTGGGTGTTCTTTTCGTTCGGTGATGAGTTTGTTGGTTTGGGTGCTGTATTGTCCAGGAAAAATGAGATGTTTTTTCGCCCAGTGTGTTCGCCAGCGAAAGTTCTGAATTGAGAAGGTATGCAGTATTTTAAAACGGAAACTTTTGGGCATTTTGGGCTGTGCAGATGTTTTTTCCCTGCGACGGTGTGTCTTGCGAACGTCAAACTTCAAACTCAAGAATTTATGCGAGGGCTTGTCGTTGTAGAATTTTCCGTTTAAAGCCCAGCCAGTTCCTTTTTTAGCGAATGTTTTCTCTGATCCTCCCCCCGTTCAGGGAATCGTTCATTGTTAGGAAGTGTTTCCCGTGTGCAGTGCATTTCTGATCTGTTTTGATGTGTGTTTTTGGGTTTTTTTTCATTCTGATATTTTTCATTTCTTTTTAAAAAAAATATTCGGTCATGGTTGTTTTTTTTTTTTTTTAGGAGGGGGGTTTTGTGATGAAACGTAAATTGTGACGTCCCCAAAAATTCAAAAACAGCTGACTTAAAAAAAACCGAGAGGAAAAAAAAATGGTATGGCCCTAGCCCCGGCCGGGAAACTAATTCCCACCGGGTGGGGGGGTACGCCCGTGACCCACCCGCTGTCTCCATCAAGCGACGTGGGAGGCGACCGCCGGGTCAGTAGGGGTTTGTATAGAAAAGGGGGCCTCGGATTCTCCGTCACGATGCGTGGAGAGGGACCGCCGGTGGGTGCCCGAGTGTTTTTCTGTGGGGGTGTACCCGTGGGACTTCAAAACTGTATTAGTGAGCGCTCTGCTTGTGTGTAAAGACTGTGATTTTGGGGTTCTCGTCAAGACGACGTGGAGGGGGTTGACCGTCAGGTCGGTCCGCGTGTTTCGGGGTTGGGTGTACCCTGTGGGACTTCGAACTGTATTCGCGGCCACTTGCTTCCCGTGTGAAGACCTGCTTGGGCTCGTTGCAGCAGCTTGTGGACTGTGTCGTTGGACACTAATGCGGTGCCAGGGGAAAAAACTGTGTAAAAAAAAATTTTAAATGTGTCATTTTGGAGTGACAGTTGAAGCTCCCGTGTTTGTTAAGTCCTTATGGTAGGGGTGTATTGTTTTATGCCTTTTTATTTGAAGATTGTTAATTACGGGTTCACGACCCCCCATTTTATTTTGCACAAAAAACCCCCCTTTTCCATACAAATCCGCCCTTCTCTGTTGTTTTTCCCAAAATTAAAAACCTGTTTTCTAAACAAATTAAATGCAAACCTAAAAATCGACGTAATATTCTTTAAAATGGGGGTTTCGTGCAAGATAAGATTTGGGGATCGCAAACCCGTTATTAATTTTCTCTCCGGGGAAAAAAAGTCAACTAAACTTTTTAAACTTTTTATATGGTTAAGTCCTACCCCAGACGGGGCCCAATATTATTGGTATGTTTGTTGCCCGGACCCATGGCTGTTTTGTTCATCGATGCCGCGAAATCGAAAAATTGCGCTACGTCATGACAGGGGTGCGAAGGGGTCCGTGGGCAGAGTTTTCTGGCACAGGGGCCTGCGCAAAACTGCTTTTTAAATCACCCGTGGTGGGTGGCTGTCACGGCGCAGTTAAACCAATTGCAGGGGGTATGACATCTTTTGCGGCCTCCCCTCTTTTTCGGGGCTGCCTACGAGTAAAATTGTGTTTTATCGCTGCCTGACAAAAATGGCAGAGTCAAGCCTGGGGAAACTGGTTTGTCTTCACAAGGAAAAGAATGAATGTTAGTTTCAAAAAACCAAAAGGCTTTGCTGCATTCGGATGATCAAAAAAAAATAAAATTGAAATACAAAAAATATTTCAGGAAATGTTTTGTATCTTGAAAAATTAGAACGTGGCCCCGCCAAAAAAAACCCGGCCAAAAAAAGGTCTAAAAACTTTTTAAAACGAGCAAGGGAAACGGGGAAAAGACAGTAAGTGAATTAATGTTTTTTTTTCGTAATTGTTTTGTAGAGAACTTGATGATGAGCGATTGAAAAGGTTTTTTATGAGGCTGAAAAAAAAAAAGTGAAAATTACGCCTGTTTTACTGAAAACCAGTTTTGAGTTCAAAGTGGGAATCGTAAACCTTCGACAAACTTTTCTTTTTGGGATGGCTTGAAAAAACAAAAAAGTTTTTTTAAAAAAAACAATCTAGAAGCGTTTTGGGGAATTATTTTTAAAACTGAAATTCTGATTGGGAAACCCTGCTGTGTAGAAAAAAGATGGAAAATTTCATTTTGTTTTTTCTACTACTAAAGTTTACAAGTTGGATTTTAATTTTACGGCTTGTATAGAAAAGAAGCTCATTTAAAAAATTTGCAAAGTAACGTTGGCAGGTGGTTAAACGGGCCTTTGGGTAGTTTGCTGTGAAAAAAATCAAAACTGGCCGAGGAAGGCTCGCTAAAGGAAAATCACCAGACCCGGTCGAGCGCCGGTAGTTTTTTTCCCCGCCTAGAAAAGGGCCCCTTAAAAGGGTAAAAATCACCGAAACTGTGTCGGCGCCGTGATTTTCCCTCGCCATGAAAGGCCCCTTAAAAAGGGGTAAAAATCACCAGAAATATGTCGAGCGCCGGTAGATTTTTCCTTCCTAGAAAAGACCCCCCCACCCTCCACCCCCCGCACGCCACCCCACCCCACACCTACCCCAACCCCCCCGTCCACGCACGCACACCCCACCCCCCTCACCACGCACCCACCATAAAATTTGATTCTTGGGAAAAAAGAGTAAAATGTTACTTAAATTTTTTTAAATTTTGATTTTAAACTGGTTTTAAAAAAAGAAGCTGAAGACTAAAAAGGGTTATTAATAACTTTACCCCCTTGGATTGGGCGGGAGGGCCCATAGAGAAGAGTTAAAGAGCAGGTTTTTAAGAAATTTTTATGATCTTTTTTGGGACTAAAAAAAAAAAAAAAAAAAAAAAAAAAAAAAAAAAATTTTTGCGAGAAAAAGGGCTTTTTTTAAAAGCAGGAGATTAAAAACAGAAATTTGAACAATTATTTTTTTTTTTATTTTAGTTTATAAAAAAGGCCCGAATTTTAATCTGATTTTTTGAATTTAAGCTTTTTTCGCAATGAAAGGTTTTAAAGATTTTTTGAAAAGGGTTTTATGAATAAACAATTTAAAATTATTTTTTATTTAAAAAGAATTAAAAATGCTTGACTTAGTGATCGAAAAAACTTGGTTTGAATTTTAGTAAAGGGTTTAAAGTGTTTAAATTTTAAGGTTGGGGAAGAAAAAAATTTTAAAAAAATTTTTTTCTTTTTTTTTTTTTAAAAAATTAAATTTTTGGGTTTAAAATTGAAAAAACCGGAAACCCCCGTTAAAACTATATTGGGGGGGTTTTGTAAGGAACTTTTGTCAAACGTTGGGGAAGAAAAAAACCTAAAAATTCTAATTTAAAATTATTTTTTAAAAAATTCTTAAAACGGAGCCCCAGAAAAGGTTGAACCGCTGAGGATTATTAACCTCGGGGTGTTTTTTAAACAAGTTGGGGTTTCACAAACAGAAAGAAGTAAAGTTTCCACGAATTTTAACCCCT
>JAFLJL010002067.1:75743-83243 GCA_018398815.1 Conus ventricosus
CAGGCGGCTGCCCCCCCCCCTTCCCCTCCCTCCCCCGAACCTGAAGGCATTTCCAGAGCATTCACCACCAGTGTGAGCCGTCACATGATCACAATACACCACCTGACCATCATCCCTCGCTTTTCCTTGACAGACACTTCCCCGTAAAAAAAAGTGTCCTCCCTTGGAAAAAAGCGGAGAATCACAGTTGATTTCCGTCGCAGTTTTATACAGTCCACATAAACGTACGGTACCATCACAGTCATGACACGGTGTCTACCAGAGTTTCTTTGCTTTGAGCGTCACAGATCACAAGCCATTTCCATTTGTACCCTTTTCCACTGGACATCTTCCATGCAATGGCATCACGCCAAGATCTAAACTTCCGTCTCTTCTACCCACAGAGCTTTGAAACATCCCTTTACATCTTTTCCTAAAATATTTCGTTCCTCCACGTGCTTTTTGTCCGATCCTGCCAGAAATGTTGACATGATGAACGAAACCTTCATATTCTGGTTCTAGACGACACGGAACAATTCTCTGAAACTGTTGCAGAGCAGATACCACACGACAGTACAAAAAGCTGCTTTATAGAAGCTGAGGTAAGAAAAAGGAATCTTGTTGGAGACTGATCTTAATATAAGAAGTTTGCCTTCAGCCTTTATAAGTACATGCCAGACAGCAATAAACTCTTCAAGGAAATATATATTTGCTTTCATATCACTCTCCAACCTCCATCCTTTTTTTCCGACAGGTCATAACGTAATTCTACTGACAACTGACAAAAGGGAATCTTCGACACAACATAAACATCCTCACTGTTACTGAGAAGCACACACTTTTTTCTCCAGTCAAGGGAAACCATTCAAAGACATAATGTACGCGTCTGAAATATGTCCTATTTCGTTCCAGAGCAATAGCAGTTAGCACAAGATTTGAACCGTCCTCTCTACACTGACATTTCCCTCTTTTATCTTCGTTCTCCAGTTAAGCAGCCACAACCACGGTTTCCCTACAGACAATGCTGGGCGTCTCCCTCTTCTGGAAGGTATCACCGTGGCTGACCAACAACATATCCAGGAAGATGCCGATACCAACGACTCCCCACGATTTCACCTTGGGCACTGTCACGGAGGGGAAATGAAAAGGTCACCATGACAGCAGAGTGTGAAGGAGAACAGTATGTAATGCCGTTTTCAGGCTGGTCGATGAGAATGATGACGAAGGCAATGTTATGGCCTTTCATTGGCACTGCAGCTATACTCTTCACTCTTTTCGGCGTCAAGGAAGCTGAGAGACACTAACATCTGCAAGGTTGGTGAGAAAATTTGAAGAGCACCAGAAAACCCTCTACTGAGTGGATGAAACTCTACTGTGTTGTTGCAGTTTTCCAATCTAAACACATAGCAAACTCAGTTCTGAGATGGAAACCGGTTGGGACGAAAAATGTCACATACATAATAATATAATAATAATAATGAATATTTCTATAGCGCAAATCTAAATTAGCTCTAAGCGCTTTACAATACAAGGACTAACGAAAACACGCACACACACACACACGCACACACACACGCACACACACACACACACACACACACACACACACACACACCACACACCACACACACACACACACACACACACACACACACACACACACACACACACGCACGCACGCACACACACACACCACACACACACACACACACACACACACACACACACACACCACGCACGCACGCACGCACACCACACACACACACACACACACAAACACACACACACACACCACACACACACACACACCACACACACACACACACACCACACACACCACACACACACGCACAAACCGCATACTCAGGCACGGGGAAGCAGATACGTACAGCACACACGGGAAAGCAGACACGCACAACCACTCACGCACACCTCGCACACACACACTCACACAACTGACATCTGTGTTGACCGGTAAAAAGATGAGTTTTTAGTTTCGTTTTAAAAACTGGAAAAGAGTCACAGTGCTGATGTCGTGTGGAAGAGAATTCCAAGTTTTAGGAGCCAGGAAGGAGAAGGAACGATCCCCCCTTCTTTTGCATTTGAATCTGGGAGGAACCAGGAGCAACGAGTCAGAAGACGAGCAAAGGGTTCTAGCTGGGCAGTATGAGTTTAGAAGGTCAGACAGATAGGCTGGAGTTCCAGATTTAACAGCATTGAACAGAGGCATGCGATTTTATATGTCACCTGGCTTTGGACCGGCAACCAGTGAAGTCTGCATAATAATAGTTGAGGGTGCTCTTTGAAGGGAGCTTTGAGGATTAGTCTAGCTGCACAGTTTTGAACGTGCTGAGTTTTTTGGTGAGGTAGTCGGGAAGGCCTGCTAGTAGAGAATTACAATAATCGAGACGCGAAAGCACGAGAGAAGTGGTTGAGAGTTTTGGTTGCTTCAGTGGTAAGGAGATGTCGGATAGCACCTATACGTCTAATTTCCAGAAAGCATATTTTACAGACATGGTTCCCTGTGTCTTCATATCAAGACCGCTGTCGATAAAGACACCAAGGTTTGTAACTTTACTGAGAAAGGAATAACAGTACTGCAGATCAGAGTGAAGAATTTACAGAAAGAGCGGGGTGTTTTTTGCTCCTGGTAAGCTGAACAGTAAGGCTTCAGTTTTGTCATGGTTTAGCTGAAGTTTGTTTTCAGCCATCCAGTCCCGACATACACACGGCTCTGATGAGATTGGAACTCGCAACCTCCCAGCCCATACCCCTCGACACTAAGCATGGTGTCATGGTAGCAGTATGTTACCTTCTGGGTGCTTTTAAATTGCTGTAGCACACACATCCTTGGCACAGGAACTGATATCTAGATCCAATGTGAGTCCAATCAGAAAGATACCAATTTCATGCCAATGATGGTGCACACTATGCACATCTTCATCAGCCCTATTGCTAAATGAAGGTGGTATTGTTTTCTTATGTCGTGGCTCTCAAACCAAGCTTCTGGTGTTTATTTACTAAGCCGACTTAAAACGTGCTTGCTGGAGAAAAAAGATAATGTTGTAAGTGTGCTTTCAAAATTTGTTAACTTCTATAGTTTCTGGAAATGGCTCTTCATATTTTTTCAGAGTTATTGCGATCACGAAAAAAGACAAAATATTCTTTTCCCATTCATCATTTCCTCGTTATAAATTTGCTTATAAAAACTCTAAATCATATCGCATATTTTATAGTGGATAAACCTACGTTTTCCTCCTCTGTTCTTTTATATATTTCAGTGGTTTTTATTTGACTTATGCGATTTTTCTTTCCTTTGCAAAAAAATTTGAAACTCATGGACGGGAAATTCACTAATAAACTGACAGGTGGATCCGGCAAAAGTCTTCAGCATTGAGTAGTCTTAATACTATTGAGGATTGTAAAACTAATATCAGGTCTGGTATTAATAGGGCTAAAACAAGAACTTTTCTAGCAGTTGATGTTGGCAGTGACCATCACCTTGTCATGATGAACTTTAAAGCACGCTTTGTAGTTCAATGAATTTGCTGAACATTCCATTCAATCTTGACCAGCTGAAAGGTCGTGACCATTGCTGGACATTCCTTTCAATCTTGACCAGCTGAAAGGTCGTGACATCGCTGGACATTACATTCAATCTTGACCAGCTGAAAGGTCGTGACATCGCTGGACATTCCATTCAATCTTGACCAACTGAAAGGTCGTTGGACATCCCTGGATATTACATTCAATCTTGACCAACTGAAAGGTCGTGACATCGCTGGCCCATTCCATTCATCTTGACCAACTGAAAGGTCGTGACATCCCTGGATATTCCATTCAATCTTGACCAACTGAAAGGTCGTGACATCGCTGGACATGACATTCAATCTTGACCAACTGAAAGGTCGTGACATCGCTGGACATTCCATTCAATCTTGACCAGCTGAAAGGTCGTGACATCGCTGGACATTACATTCAATCTTGACCAACTAAAAGGTCGTGACATCGCTGGACTGACATTCAATCTTGACCAACTGAGAGGTCGTGACATCGCTGAACATTTCCAAGTGGCCACAGGAGGACAGTTGGCCCCCCAACCACCTAGGACAAAGACTGAAACCTTGCACAGATAATTCCAACCATTGATGACTGAGAAAACAACAGAAGTCCTGGGATTGAGCAGAAGGAAATCGATATTATGGATCTCAAGCAACATCTCGGAGAAGGTGACAGTAGATGGAGCTGAAAGCTGCACAAAGAGACTGATGGTAAGAAACACCAGTGCTGTAAACAGGACAATGAAAACAAAGACATGAAGAACGCAAAGGAAGGCTGGATCAAGCAAACAGCGTGAGGTATTGGATAAAAACCTAAGTAACGACTGCACAAAGAAAGCTCTGAATATAGTGAAGGACCCCCAAAGAAAGCACAGTAAATCAGCCCCAGGAGGGTAAAGTCGGTTTGCACTACATCACAGGTACATGGGGAAATTCGTACCTAAAGGAGTGCAATGCACATGGAAAAATTACCGTGCACAGCACAAAGACTATGACTGCACTGAAGACTTGACCACCATCTCTCCAATTCCCTCTGACCTCTGCCAGTCTACGATAGAGATGAGGTCAGAGGAAGTCAAGATTCTTAAGATGCATGTATATCATACAACGGGCACGATTCTTGTTCAAGGGAAAACGTGTCTACAGTTGGTCGACGAGGCGTTCGACAAACTGCGTACCCTTGTACACACACTGGATGTGACTGCAAGCCCTGACCCACTCTCCATCACACCATGTGTTTGACAGACATGGACACAGCGACGGCCATCGTGATAAATGCTGAGCAGAACACAGTGGAGGTGACCAGCACTGGTGCGACCGGGAAAGACGACACGCGTGGTGTGCTTATCTTGCCAATGACACGGGCAGGGAGCCGTGAAGAGGAGAAGGAGATACAGTCCGCCCCTTGACCCCTCCATCCTGCCTACACCCAGCATCCCCCCTTCCACCACAGTCCGCCCTTGACCGCTCCATCCTGCCTACGCCCAGCATCCCCCTTCCACCACAGTCCGCCCTTGACCGCTCCATCCTGCCTACACCCAGCATCCCCTTCCACCACAGTCCGCCCCTTGACCGCTCCATCCTGCCTACACCCAGCATCCCCCTTCACCACAGTCCGCCCCTTGCCCGCTCCATCCTGCCTACACCCAGCATCCCCCTTCCACCACAGTCCGCCCCTTGACCGCTCCATCCTGCCTACACCCAGCATCCCCCTTCCACCACAGTCCGCCCTTGACCGCTCCATCCTGCCTACACCCAGCATCCCCCTTCCACCACAGTCCGCCCCTTGACCGCTCCATCCTGCCTACACCAGCATCCCCTTCCACCACAGTCCGCCCCTTGACCGCTCATCCTGCCTACACCCAGCATCCCCTTCCACCACAGTCCCCCCCTTGACCGCTCCATCTGCCTACACCAGCATCCCCTTCCACCACAGTCCGCCCTTGACCGCTCCATCCTACCTACACCCAGCATCCCCCTTCCACCACAGTCCGCCCCTTGACCCCCTCCATCCTGCCTACACCCAGCATCCCCCTTCCACCACAGTCCGCCCCTTGACCGCTCCATCCCGCCTACACCCAGCATCCCCCCTTCCACCACAGTCCGCCCTTGACCCCTCCATCCTGCCTACACCCAGCATCCCCCTTCCACCACAGTCCGCCCTTGACCGCTCCATCCTGCCTACACCCAGCATCCCCCTTCCACCACAGTCCGCCCCTTGCCCGCTCCATCCTGCCTACACCCAGCATCCCCTTCCACCACAGTCCGCCCCTTGACCGCTCCATCCTGCCTACACCCAGCATCCCTTCCACCACAGTCCCCCCTTGACCGCTCCATCCTGCCTACACCCAGCATCCCCCTTCCACCACAGTCCGCCCCTTGCCCGCTCCATCCTGCCTACACCCAGCATCCCCCTTCCACCACAGTCGCCCCCTTGACCGCTCCATCCTGCCTACACCAGCATCCCCCCTTTCCCCCACAGTCCGCCCTTGACCGCTCCATCCTGCCTACACCCAGGACCCCTTCCCACAGTCCGCCCCTTGCCCGCTCCATCCTGCCTACACCCAGGACCCCCTTCCACCACAGTCCGCCCCTTGACCGCTCCATCCTGCCTATACCCCGGACCCCTTCCACCACAGTCCGCCCTTGACCGCTCCATCCTGCCTACACCCAGCATCCCCCTTCCACCACAGTCCGCCCCTTGACCGCTCCATCCTGCCTACACCCAGGACCCCTTCCACCACAGTCCCCCCCTTGACCGCTCCATCCTGCCTACACCCAGGACCCCCTTCCACCACAGTCCGCCCTTGACCGCTCCATCCTGCCTACACCAGCATCCCCTTCTACCCCTTCACCTACTAACGCTGCTCTTCTCACCCTGTGACAGAACCTCCTCCCTCCACTCCCCCTTCATTGAGCCCACCTTCCCTCACCCTTCCAGTCGGCGAAAGTGCGCAGCTTCACAGTCCCACCCTTCTTCTGATAATTCACCTTCTCCTCCTCACCATCCTCCACTGTAACCTCTGCCCCACTGACTCAGTCATGCCCTCCCCTCTCCCCAACAGGACACAGCATTCACGGCAGTTACTGAAAGCGTTAGCAGAGACACCACCACAGACACTGAAAGCGTTTCAGTGATAAAGACGGTGACCCAAGCTTCAAAGCCAGGGAACATGCCAGATGTGTGCTGCTGCCATGATTGACTGTGTGTCCAAGGCGGAGTTTCTACAGACAACACAGTCCTGCAGGGTGAAGTTTCAGCCCTTCGTGCAGCACTGCAAGAAGCAAGACAGATATTTAAGATTGAAATAGATGTCATCACCACTCAGTTACAACACCTACAAGCCCCAAACACACAAAAACCCCTTTCCCGCTCTTCAAGCCACAAACTCCCCTCCAAGACTACATCCTCGAACCCCCTCCCAAATAAACCACCCCCAAATCATCATTCCCCATAGTACCCACCCCCTCTAACGCCACTGCTACAGAGAGCAATGCTGAAAGTGGACACAGCGCAGGCGAAGCAGACTCAACAGCAGTGTCTGAGTCCCTCAGTCAGCAGACCTCCACCCCCAACCCTCTCCACCATGTCAGTGTCACTAAGGACACCACCCCCAACCCTCTCCAACATGTCAGTGTCACTAAGGACACCACCCCCAACCTCTCCACCATGTCAGTGTCACTAAGGACACCACCCCAACCCTCTCCACCATGTCGTGTCACTAAGGACATCACCCCCAACCCTCTCCAACATGTCAGTGTCACTAAGGACACCACCCCCACCCCTCTCCACCATGTCAGTGTTACTAAGGACACCACCCCCAACCCTCTCCACCATGTCAGTGTCACTAAGGACATCACCCCAACCCTCTCCACCATGTCCAGTGTCACTAAGGACACCACCCCCAACCCTCTCCACCATGTCAGTGTCACTAAGGACACCACCCAACCCTCTCCACCA
>JAFLJL010002067.1:85743-88243 GCA_018398815.1 Conus ventricosus
TTGGGAAGTGATCAACCTCCAAGTGTAACATGATTTATTGAATATGTGAAAAGTGTGTAAAGACAATGACAAGTCCGAGGAATCAACAAACTGGAATCGAGCGCAGTACAAACACCCCCACCCCAAATTTGAAAGTCACAGGAGGAGTGTTTGTTTAATGTCATGGTTAATAACGTGTGTGTCCACCGTTATTGGCAAGGCATTCAAGGCAGCGTTGTCGCATGGAGTTCACCAGTGTGCGCAGAAAGGCCTGGGGGACAGCAGCCCACTCCTGCTGGGTGACTCAAACAGCTGACCCAGGTTAGCAGGAGGAGGACGACGCTGCTGCAGTCTCCGGCCCCAGCTCATCCCAAGATGTTCGATGGGGTTCAGGTCTGGGCTGTTTGCGGGCCACTGCATTCTGTTGACACCAGCAGCTTGGAGAAATGTGTTTACTGCTCTGGTGCGATGGGGCTGTGCATTGTCGTCTTGAAAGACTGCCTGAGGTCCAAGATGTTGAAGGGCTGGCAGCACCAGGGGTTGCAAAATCTCTGTTTGACAGCGAACACCATTCAAGTTCCCTGCCACATTGTAGAGAACCGTTCTGTAGCGTGTGCTTATGCCGCCCCAAATCATAACGGATCCCCCCCATAGCGGTTCCTTTCCAGGACAGTTTCTTCTGCAAAACGCTCCCCACGGCGTCTCTAGACCCTGTTCCGTCTATCGGTGGGATCCAGGCAGAACCGCGACTCGTCTGTAAACATCACGTTAGCCCACTGTTCATGTGTACATCTCACGTGCTGCGTGCACCATACTCGGCGTGCTGCTCTGCGGGCATCAGTCAAACGAGGTCTTATGGCTGGTCGTCGAGCACGGAGGTTAGCGGCGTGTAGGTGGTTTCGTATGGTCTGATCACTGACAACAGTGTTGGTGGCATCTCTAAGGCGACGTCTGATGTTGTTTGCACTTGCTGTTCTTTCTTGTGTGGCCTGCCTTTCAATGTATCGGTCCTCTCGTGGTGTTGTTATTCTGGGTCGACCAGAGCGGGGTCGTTCTTGCACTCTTCCTGTGTCTTGAAAGCGTTGTCTGAGTCTGATAACAACAGAGTGTGATACCCAAGTCTCCGTGCCACTTCCCGGACTGCAACTCCTTTTTGGAGCCATCCTATTGCTCTTCCTCGATCCAGCTCGTTCAGTCTTCGACGTGGAGGCATGCTGTTGCATTGCATTTTTCGCCAGTACAGTGGCTTTTAAAGACATTTGGTTGAGCACACTTTATGACCTACAGCCTGATTTAGCTCGTGCTTCACATGATTTTGATTCTGCACATGCTCCTCGGATCCCAAACACATCAGAAATTTACCCCAATAGTCGCGACACGTGTTTTTGCAAGGCGCGTGAGAAATGTGTGCCACAAAATTGCAGTTGCCGCATTCACTATCAATTTGTGCGTGTGGTTCAATTTGTTTGGACCACAAAGACGGTACAATTGAATTTTGTGAATTTTTAAAAGTTTTTGTGCATTCTCAATGTTGGTCCTTAACTTTTTTTTAACAGTATAGTTGCAAAGTGAGATGACTGCAGGCGGAAATCTAAACAAATCTTAAATAAATGTTAGCGAACCGCCAAGAGAACGTGGACAAACGAGTCACAAGACAAAAAACGACGCGTTTCGACCTCTTAGGTCTTCTTCAGGCATGACACAAACAAACAGGACAATGAAAATGAACGAATTTTTCACTTAGCTTAGATCTCTTCAGCGCAAAGTCGGCAGCTCAGGCCTGAAAAATTCGTTCATTTTCATTGCCCTATTTGTTTGTGTCTTGCCCGAAGAAGACTAAGAGGTCGAAACGCGTCGTGTTTTGTCTTGTGACTCGTTTGTCCACGTTTCTCTTGGCGGTTCGCTAACATTTATTTAAGATTTGTCTGATAGCGTCAGATCACGTCAGATTGTGTCATGTTGTCATGTGACGTAGCCTCACATCAAGGCATGTGACGCTCCATCACGTAGTTTAGTGATATGAATCATTTCCCCATGCCACAACTAAAAAGGAAGAATATTCATGTGGCTTGACTAGTGTAGCGGGCGTCCCCAAATAATTGTGAGATTTACTTATTGATTAAACAAGGGTGGTCATTGGGTGAAAGTGACCACTGAGAGATAGTTTAATAAGGATGGTAAGGTGCTGGTCATGTGTTTTGAACCTGAGTATGCACTCACTAGGAGGAGGGACGAAAAAACAGTTTTAGCCCAGCAGATGGCCTAGAGACTCAAACCTGTCAGGACGCTGGTCCTCACTGCTAACCAGTCATTACCAGGTGAGCCATAGATAGTTGGGGAAAGCTACAGGGGAAACCTAAAGAAAAGAGAAAGGATTCATATGTTGAATTGGGAAGCAGATAACTTACACGAACCTTATTCGTGTTTCAGCCTTTCACCCTTCACTCTTCACCCCGTCAGTATTCCACCTCTGGGACGGGTGGTTAACGATTGCCATGGTGTGGGGAACACACCGGTAGTT
>JAFLJL010002067.1:93243-97856 GCA_018398815.1 Conus ventricosus
AAGTCTGTCTGTGTGTGTGTGCCATGGCTTCTCCCGGTCTCTCTGTGTGTGTGTGTCATGGCTTCTCCATTTCTGTCTGTGTGTGTGTGCCATGGCTTCTCCAGGTCTGTCTGTGTGTGTGTGCCATGGCTTCTCCAGGTCTGTCTGTCTGTGTGTGCCATGGCTTCTCCGGGTCTGTCTGTGTGTGTGTGTGCCTTGGCTTCTCCAGGTCTGTCTGTGTATGCCATGGCTTCTCCATGTCTGTCTGTCTGTGTGTGCCATGGCTTCTCCAGGTATGTCTGTCTGTGTTTGCCATGGCTTCTCCGGGTCTGTCTGTGTGTGCCATGGCTTCTCCAGGTTTGTCTGTGTGTGCCATGGCTTCTCCAGGTCTGTCTGTCTGTGTGTGCCATGGCTTCTCCAGGTCTGTCTGTCTGTGTGTGCCATGGCTTCTCCAAGTCTGTCTGTGTGTGCCATGGCGTCTCCCGGTCTGTCTGTCTGTGTGTGCCATGGCTTCTCCAGGTCTGTCTGTGTGTGCCATGGCTTCTCCAGGTCTGTCTGTCTGTGTGTGCCATGGCTTCTCCAGGTCTGTCTGTGTGTGTGCCATGGCTTCTCCAGGTCTGTCTTTCTGTGTGTGCCATGGCTTCTCCAGGTCTGTCTGTCTGTGTGCCATGGCTTCTCCAGGTCTGTCTGTGTGTGTCATGGCTTCTCCAGGTCTGTCTGTGTGTGTGCCATGGCTTCTCCAGGTCTGTCTTTCTGTGTGTGCCATGGCTTCTCCAAATCTGCCTGTGTGTGCCATGGCTTCTCCAGGTCTGTGTGTGTGTGTGTGTGTGTGTTGTGTGTGTGTGTGTGGGGTGTGTGTGTGTGTGTGTGTGTGTGTGTGTGTGTGTGTGTGTGATGGCTTCTCCAGGTCTGTCTGTCTGTGTGTGCAATGGCTTCTCCAGGTCTGTCTGTGTGTGCCATGGCTTCTCCAGGTCTGTCTGTGTGTGCCATGGCTTCCCAGGTCTGTCTGTGTGTGCCATGGCTTCTCCAGGTCTGTCTGTCCGTGTGTGCCATGGCTTCTCCAGGTCTGTCTGTGTGTGTGCCATGGCTTCTCCAGGTCTGTCTGTGTGTGTGCCATGGCTTCTCCAGGTCTGTCTGTCTGTGTGCCATGGCTTCTCCAGGTCTGTGTGTGTGTGTGAGTGTGTGTGTCATGGCTTCTCCAGGTCTGTCCGTGTGTGTGTGCCATGGCTTCTCCAGGTCTGTCTGTGTGTGTGTGCCATGGCTTCTCCAGGTTTGTCTGTCTGTGTTTGCCATGGCTTCTCCAGGTCTGTCTGTCTGTGTGTGCCATGGCTTCTCCAGGTCGGTCTGTCTGTGTGTGCCATGGCTTCTCCAGGTCTGTCTGTGTGTGTGTGCCATGGCTTCTCCAGGTCTGTCTGTGTGTGCCATGGCTTCTCCAGGTCTGTCTGTGTGTTTGCCATGGCTTCTCCAGGTCTGTCTGTGTGTGTGTGCCATGGCTTCTCCAGGTCTGTCTGTGTGTGTGCCATGGCTTCCCCAGGTCTGTGTGTCTGTGTATGCCATGGCTTCTCCAGGTCTGTGTGTCTGTATATGCCATGGCTTCCCCAGGTCTGTGTGGCTGTGTATGCCATAGCTTCTCCAGGTCTGTGCGTCTGTGTGTGCCATGGCTTCTCCAGGTCTGTGTGTCTTTTTGCCATGGCTTCTCCAGGTCTGTCGGTGCCATGGCTTCTCAGGGGTTGTGTGTGCCATGGCTTCTCCAGCTCCTTGCGTGCCATAGCTTCTCCAGGTCTGTCTGTGTGTGCCATGGCTTCTCTAGGTCTGTCTGTGTGTGGCATGGTTTCTCCAGGTCTGTCTGTCTGTGTGTGCCATGGTTTCTCCAGGTCAGTCTGTCTGTGTGTGCCATGGCTTGTGTCTCGATAAATGTTTTTCCGTAACCATTCTGCGTATTTGTCGGTCCGTTTTTTTCTGTCTGTTCTTTCGTCTTCCTCCTTTAACATTTCCCTGAATCTTTTTGTACGAGCCTACAAACGTAGAGTTTTTCCCTGAACAATTGTCAGTTGATTTGGTGTTGGGTCCAATGTGCTGCTTGAGCGTTCGCTTCCTCGGTGAAATGACCGGCATGTCTGATTCTTAGTGTCTTGCGATAACTCCTGGTTTCCATGGTTTGGCTACTACTTTCCTGATCCACTGTGAAGCTCCATGTCTCTCATGCGTAGGTCAAGCTTGAGTATAGCAGTGACTGAAGAGACCTGACGTTGTGTTTGGTGGAGATTTCATTGGCTCTCCTGACAGCTTTGTTCTGCATAGTGCTGATACTGTCGTTGATGCGCTGGAGAGGACCTCTGATTTGTAAATCCTTCAGTTCTGACGACAGATATCAGCACGTGGGCGGTGGAAGAGTTCTGAACTCCTGTCCAGGGGGATTGACACCAGGATTTCTTGCGCTGCTGTTGCTGGTGGCTGGTATCGGCGCTGATGTTCACGTCACATCTTGTGGATGTTTTATCCATCCTTTCAACGAGCTCGGCGAGTTCTTGTTCACTGCCTCAAGGTCATCAGTGTCATCTTGGGATCAAAGGTTTGTGACTGTTCGTCCTCCAATGCTGACACTGCTGGCTTGAATTCGGGCGTATCTGTCTCGTGGGTTATAGGAATCTGTTGAAGAGTGTGGGAGACAGGAGACCCTGACGAACCGCAAATGAAGCGTGTGACCACTGCGTGTGTGAGCATTGCACTAGCCACGTAAGAGTTCAGTTACTGGTTGGTTTTGAAATGCTTTCCCCCGATATGACACTCTTCCATTGTGGCATATTTCACCTCAAGGCAGACTCCGTCAGACGCTCTCTCGAGTTCTATGAAGAGCAGGTGTTTGAGACGCTGTTTACACGGGATACATCGCTCAAACATCTGTTGACTAGTGCAGCCAGAAAAGTATCCACGTCCAGCGGTGACGTGTTCAGAACGATTGAGAGCGGCTTTGCCGGCATGGCTGAACACACTGGCAGTGCAGCAGTCATGGCAGGCTGTACAATGTGTCTGTCTGACAGACAGCACGACGAGTGACAGTGCCAGGTGTAGGCCAGTCTCCGGCGTGACTGACGGCAGTCACAATGACAGTCGCTGCCTCTCCACTAACTGCAGGGTGTTGTCCATGTCTCCAGCCTTCCCGCAGTTCAGCGACTTTACTGCTGGCGGGAGTTCTTCACAATCATGGGAGAGTCATCCTCGTTTGGTGAATCCTGTACTGTGAACACATTTTGACCTCCCTTTGTCCTGTGTGATGTGGTGTTCAGAGCTACATTCTGTCCACCTTCTCCTGACATGGTCTTCTTCCTAGGCTCTGTCTAAAACAGTTGTTTTTGTCTTGAGCGGTGCTGATTTTCCTTTGTTTTTGTCTGGTCAAGTCCTTTACGACCTCAAAGTTTTCTTTGTGGGGTTGTTGTCTAGACTTGTTCTCAAAGTTACTACATATCCCATCTAGCTTCCTTTCCATTTTTTCATGTTGGCACTGACCTTGTTTACAGCACTGACCTTGTTTACAGCGCTGACCTTGTTTACAGCACTATACTCCTCCCGCTCAGTTTTCCTGAACAGAGCTGTATGCTGTGCAGATTATATATTGCGCATGTTTTTGTCATGCTGATGACGACGATGATGATGACGATAAAGAGGAGGAGGAGGAGGAGGAGGAGGAGGAGGAGGAGGAGGAGGAGGAGGAGGAGGAGGATTGTTGTAATAAGAACTATGATAATGACACAGACAATGTCAGGTAAGTACCCGAGGTCTGATCCGTGCGTTGGACTAACGCGTAGGTCAGACATGCTATGTCGTAGGTCAGACATGCTATGTCGTAGGTCAGACATGCTATGTCGTAGGTCAGACATGCTATGTCGTAGGTCAGACATGCTATGTCGTAGGTCAGACATGCTATATCGTAGGTCAGACATACTATGTCGTAGGTCAGACATACTATGTCGTAGGTCAGACATGCTATGTGGTAAGCCATGAGATCCGCTTCTTAAATTCTCTCATTTCAGTCCTTAATTCATTTATCCGTCAGCTTTAAATCATGCTCAGTGTGGTCTCGAAGCTTAGCGGATGTGGTTAAGCGTATATGGACTAGTCTGCACGCAGTGACACCTTGATGAAACTGAAATTGAAACTGTTGTCGTTGTTCTTGCCGTGGTTGTTGTTGTTGTTGTTATTGTTGTTGTTGTTGTTCTCCTTGTTATTGTTGTTGTTGTTGTCGCATTACTGGCGTAATGATCATCACTCTGAAGCACCAAAATGACCAGGAATCCATAAAAGAACAATGATGTAACGATAACATTTAAGGCAGGTGCACTGCGAGTGGCAAAAAAGGACGGCCAGTTACGATCTCCGGAGCAGAAAAGAAGTCAGAGGAAATGAAATGTCTTTGCACTTTGACAGAAATATCTTCTGGAGTGCGGGGCCAGGGCTGGAGGTTAGCAGTGCACAGAGAGTTGTCAGAGAGACGATGCTTTGAATAGTTCCAGAGCAGGAGCCGATGAGCGAAAAACAGCGCAAGCGACTCTATCCCAGACCAAAACCCTTCAGGGATATTCTTTAAAAAGAAATTTTGTACAGAATTCAACAAACAAAAACAATATTCAACCGGA
>JAFLJL010002068.1:0-2500 GCA_018398815.1 Conus ventricosus
TTAAAATTTGTAACAATAACAACTCAAGACGTCCTCCGTCTTTAGAACATGCTATTAATAACGATTGCGGAACCAAATGGTCGCGTTCCATGAAATATCTTTACAAAGTTGGATGGTTTAATATAACTGAAGCAAGGGGAATAATAAGATTAAAAAAATATGAAAGGGGAAGCAACGACGTTAGCTGTTAACAATACCTGATGGTTATTACGGTTTGCTCACTAAAAGAAGCAATGAGTAACTTAGACATTACTCTCAAACTTAACAATGCAAATCAAAAACAATATTAACATTCAACCTGAAGAAGCAAGTTACTTTTTTGATAAAGAGCTAGCTAAATGTTAGGCTTTGCAACTGGCAGACAAGACGCTCAAAGATTTATTGTTACACCAGGCAAAACTACTTATGAGGGGAAAATCCGCTCGATCTTGCAGTACATTCATTACTCTATGTTCATTTGGATGAGCTAAGCACTGATGAAAAACTTATATGATGGAAGGCCCTCAACTGTTTTAAGAGCTTTTCCGTCAGGGAAAGCTGCATATTGCGATTATGAAATTATACAATTCCCTAATTTACAGTTTAAAAAATTAGCTTGTGGGAGGGTCGGATCATTTAATATAAAAATTGCAGACAAAGCAGGGAAAGTTGTAAAATGTGAAAAACCTACACATTGTTTTGGAAATAAAATAATACGTTGTTTCTAAAAAATAATGTCGCGGGGGCCAGAAGAACCAGGAGTTACATTAGCGCCTGTAAGGTGTATAACTTTAGAATTAAAAGACCTTGCAGACGTGCGGACTTTGAACAGAATGGTGAGATAGGGCTTTGTATGGTTTTGAGTACACTAAAGATGGTGATTATAAACGCAAAGAGGTTGGCGACACAAAAAGTTTCCTAAACTAGAGCAACTGCGCAATCTAGAAGCAATAATGTTGGCCAGTATGAATATAAAATAGTTCGAAAACCTGACCTCAAATGGCATTTAGAACCATATTTAGAATGGGAAATAAAATTTGAATTCATAAGCCCATTTACATTTTTTAGCCGTCAAAAAAGTTTCAGAAAAGCATTCAACTCTGGCCCTTTACATGTAAGTCTTATGCCGGACGACAATAGTCGGAAAGAGATTGAAATAAAGCCGTATGGGAATAAACAGTACATCCTCCACAGAAGAGAAACGGTTTTAAAAGATGCTTCTACAAAATTACAATTCATTCCACAAATGAAATTAGGAGACACGTTCACAATAATATTTGAAATTTCTGTCTTAAAAAGATGTGAAGAGGAATGGGGCTGTGGGCGTCAGTGACGTCCTTCTAAAAGGAATTCTAATTAGCTGGCAAAACTTAGACGTTGAAAAACTTAAAGTTACTGTCGTCGTTCTTAACAATGGTGAGGATATTAAGGTCATAACAACAAGCAACAAAATCAATATTAGTCTAAATAGAAACAATCTTACAGAACTAAATTGGATTAATCTTACACATTTAGACCTTATAGGATTTTATTATACTGAACAAGTTTTGACAGAGAGCATGATAAAAACAATAACTGGATTAGATTAAGTTCTGTTATAAAACTATGGAGCAGTTAAACTTTATGACAAAAACCCTCATTGTTCATTAATTTGTGGACAAACTGGTTGTGGAAAAACAATATTTATCCTTGACCTGTTTACAAACAGTTTATCGTTATAATTTTGATCATATTGTGATTTTCTGCCCAACACTTAAATGGAACAAAGCATATCATGATAGAAGGTTTATAATATGGACTGATGATAACATATTTTTAGTTAATCTAGCAATAAACTGAGTGAGTGTCTAGAACGCTTTTTTATATTGTTTGAAGGAACGCAGACACTATTTATTATAGATGACTGTTCAGCAGAAAGAGACATAGTTAAAAAGAGAAACACTTTGTCGAAACTAGCTTTCAGTGGAAGGCATGCTGGGGTAAGTGTGTGGATTTTATGCCAAAAATATAACTCAGTTTTAAAAGACTTTAGAGAACAGTTAAAGACTGTAGTTTTATTCACATGAAAGACAGAGATGCATTTGATGAATGTTTGCGTGAAAATGATTTTTATTGAAAACGATCAGGAAAAACATAGGATTAAGCAAAAACCTGAAATCTGAAAAGTTTAGTAAATTAGTATTGAAAACGGATAACCCTACACAGTATGTATGTTTGTAGATAATCGTTATTTTTTTGGTTATTGAAGTCTTACTTGTCAGAGAACAGGAAAACACGGATTCTAGGTCGCCCTAGCCCGAACCTAGGTGAGGCTAGGGTGAGTTAGAATCCGTGTTTTCCTGTTCTCTCCCGTGGTGTGCTCAAAGTGTTTTTGGAGAACGTTATCCGTGATGCCGTCACCTACACCGAGCACGCCAAGAGAAAGACTGTCACGGCTATGACGTCGGGCTACGCCTTGAAACGCCAGGGCCGCACACTGTACGGTTTTGGTGGTTAGACGCTCGCCGTCGGCAGCCCTTCT
>JAFLJL010002068.1:5000-27975 GCA_018398815.1 Conus ventricosus
TGTTTCTGTTTCTGTAGGTCGTTGTAGATTTTTGTTGTGTTTTTGTTTAAATGTTGTGAGGTATTCGAGCCACTGGTCATTTTACAAGGAAGCAACGAGACTGACCAGTCCACCGGAGAAGTTGAAGGTGGTCCTAAAAAGGACCTGATGATGAAAAGGAGGAAAGGGGGCTGCTGCCAAAGAGCGACTTAAGCACGCTCCCCACGGATACGGCGTGCCAGCTGGATGTCCTTGGGCATGATGGTCACACGCTTGGCGTGGATGGCACACAGGTTGGTGTCCTCAAAGAGTCCGACCAGGTAGGCCTCGCTGGCCTCCTGCAGGGCCATGACGGCGGAGCTCTGGAAACGCAGGTCGGTTTTGAAGTCCTGGGCGATCTCACGGACCAGACGCTGGAAGGGCAGTTTACGGATCAGCAGTTCGGTGCTCTTCTGGTAACGGCGGATCTCACGGAAAGCCACTGTGCCGGGCCTGTATCTGTGGGGTTTCTTGACACCTCCGGTGGCAGGAGCACTCTTTCTGGCAGCCTTGGTGGCCAGCTGCTTGCGAGGAGCTTTCCCTCCAGTGGACTTACGTGCAGTCTGTTTGGTACGAGCCATGGTCAGTCAGTCAGTCAGTCACTTGGCTGTCTTCCTCAACGATCGAGCTCAGAGAGACAAATAAGCCCGTCCGCAGACCCCTCAGCCTAGTAGTAGTCTGTGCGCCCCGTGTACGTGTGTGCGCGCGGCACTCGACTTTCTACCAATCAACGTTCAGGGAGCGCCTTTTCTTCGACCAATCAAACACACGCAGGCCGCCCGCATCTCGCCCGGCGAACAAGCAGCCCAGCCAGCCGCTGGCCCTCCACCCCTCCCCCTCCCTCCCTCCCTCTCTTTCTCCCAGCCCCATTCTCTTTCGTCTTGGAAGCAAGCAAGAGAGAGGATGGGAGTGAGAGGGTGAAGGGAATAATCATGTGAAGGAAGGAAGAAAGGAACGAACGAAGAAACAGCAGCAGTTTTGCGAAAGAATGTGTCGGTACTCTTTTCTGTTCTTCTTTCTTTTCTTTTTTTTCCTCCCCCCCCCCCCCCCCCTCCTCCCCCAAATCGGAACAAATACTCAGCCTTGACATTGACGTTGTCCTTGGCATTAGGTGGGGGTTGTTGATCTACGACCAATCACTTCTCTGATGCTGCCAGACTTTCGTACGATTGGATAATAATACTAGTGGATCAGGGGGCCGCAGTGTCTTATATAAACCATTCATTTCCGACCCTAAATATATATCGACCATATGCCACTCCGATTCCCGCTCCAGCCCATCCCCACCGCCAGTCCATCTGCTCTGCTCTGAATCTAGCCTGTTCCCTGATCTACACCTGCCTGCCGCTGAATCAAGGCTCGCCTCCAGCTTATTATTCTGCTCCCCGCGCCATTCATACCATCACCACATCAGTCTGTCTGTCTGTCTGTCTGTGTGTTCAGCTCAACCACGTAGCTTGTGCATGCAGTCTCCGACCTTTCCTCATCTAGCAGCCTATACGCAGAGTCTTTCTTTATAAACTTAAGTGGAACCACGTTTCTGTCACTTCTTCGGTAGACTAGTTGTTAGTGTGTTCGCCTGTCACGCGGGAGACTGGGGTTCATTTCCTCCGGACGAGCATTTTTTTTTTCCTCCCCCCTTTTCTAACCACCAAAAGGGGAGAAAGTGCTATAGTGTCTGATAAACTATATGTATATACTTTTTTTTTTTTCCCCTCATGCCATCACTGCATCAGTCAGTCTGTCTGTGTGTTCAATTCAACAACGTAGCTTCTGCATGCACTCTCCCACCCTCCCCCAACTAGCAGCCTAGACGTTGTGTCTTTCTTCCTGCCACCACATTTTCAAGCCACTTTGGCCAACACAGACTGCTGGAAAACAACAACAACAGAAAACCAAAACAAGCAACATCAACATGAAAATAACATGTCAAACTGTGTGCAAATCAACGCTGATTTTCAGACCAAATACCTGACATGACATGACATGCCTTGTGACAATGCAAAATATACATCTGTTATACGACACGACTGCTCCACTGTCTTGTTTGCTGGGCTTCTTTCTTGGTTTGGTTTTGTCTGTCTGTCTGTCTCTTTGCTTTTGCTTGGTGGATTGTGGGTTCGTCTTGTTCCCGTCACATCATCTTAGGCTATCTTATTATCAACGAGACACCAAACGAAAGGGCAAGGGGGCCAACGATGACTCTTTCAGCAACGAGACACAACCATCCCGCTCAGGAAAATGGGTGGCTCTGAAAAGGGCCTTGTTAGTTTGGGGGACAAGCAAACGCGCGCACGTTTACTTGCTGCTGGTGTACTTGGTCACCGCCTTGGTGCCCTCACTGACGGCGTGCTTGGCCAGCTCACCTGGCAGCAGCAAGCGCACAGCCGTTTGAATCTCGCGGCTCGTGATGGTTGAGCGCTTGTTGTAGTGGGCCAGTCTGGAAGCTTCGGCGGCGATTCTCTCAAAGATGTCGTTGACGAAGCTGTTCATGATAGACATGGCTTTGCTGCTGATTCCAGTGTCTGGGTGCACCTGTTTCAGCACCTTGTAGATGTAGATGGCATAGCTCTCCTTCCTTTTCCTCTTGCGCTTCTTGTCCCCCGTGCGGACGGCCTTGGCCTTGCCGGCCTTCTTGGCGCCTTTCGAGCTCACTTTAGGTGGCATGCTTTGACTACAGTAGCAACTGTTGAGAAATGCCGCCAACCGAGGAAGGTTCTGCTTAACGTCCTCCGGCCTGCACAAACAGGACATATTGGGACATGTATTTTTGCTTTATATGGGGAAGGGGGGGGGATAAAAGGAAATTTAAGATTGAATGACAATAGATAGTTATAGAAGGAAAAGGATGAGTGATGATAGAAAATGATTTTAACGAGATATATGTGTTTATCTATGCGCGTACACATACATCCACACACACACACACACACACGTATACTCAGAGGCATAAAAAACGCGAAAAAATAGAGACAGTGCACGATTGTTCACATTGTGAACAGGACGTAAGCAATGTCGTTGGCACGTGCAACATTAGCAGTACGTGGTGTCCTGGCCAGTTGTAACCTCGTAACAGTGGGTGAATGTTGCCGGGTCAGCGTTTTTGGCACGAGGAGTGCATTTGCCATGTGGACTACCTACGCCACGTGCATCAATGTGAATTGCAACTCAATGTGGCCCCCATTGTGGGGCTATAAATTTCCAAACCCCAAAAAGTTCAAATCATCCCTTCCAGAGGCGCCAACATAATGCCGAGACCTTCTCGTCAAGATCGTTGCATAGCAATGGGGCAACTGCAGGCCAGGGTTCCAATGAGGCAGGTCGCTATCGCATTCGGAGTCCACATTTCCACCGTCTATCGCCTTCTGGACCGCTTTCAAGCAAGAAACACCACTGATGACAGACCGAGGAGCGGCAGACCGAGGGTCACCACAGCAGCCCAAGACCGCCATCTTCTTCGTCAGCATCGACGGGAGCCTTACCAAACCGCTGCCAACACAGCCAGGAACACCGTCGGCAACCATGGCAGGCCAATCAGAAAACAGGACCGTGCGTCGCCGACTGAACACAGTTGGTCTCCAATGCAGGCGTCCAGCCCGGCGACCTATCCTGACACTCCAGCATCGCCAGAACCGTCTGCAGTGGGCACAGATCCACGTGCATTGGCGCCATCGGGACTGGGGCCGAGTCCTCTTCAGTGATGAAAGCCGGTTCTGCGTCGACCCAGGCGATGGCCGCATCCGGATCTGGAGAAGAGCGGGGGAACGCTTCACGGATGCCAACATCACCGAAAGGGACCCATGGGGTGGTAAAAGCATCATGATCTGGGGGGCTATCGGCATAAATCGCCGTATTGGGCCAGTCATCTTCCAGAATGTGGGTCCAGGACGTGGTAACGGGGTCACTGCTGTTCATTACATCGACCAAGTTCTGAGGCCCCACATCCTGCCGCATTTCCAGCGGCATCCACAGAACCTGTTTCAGCAGGACAACGCAAGGGCGCACACTGCCCGTGCTACGCAGAACTTCCTGAGGCAGAACAACATCAATCTGCTGCCTCACCCAGCCCGTTCTCCCGACCTTAACCCAATAGAGCATTTCTGGGATGCCCTTCAGAGGCAGTTGAACCAGCTCAACCCCAGACCCCAGACAGCAGCTCAGCTTGCTGTTGCTGTGGGCCAGGTGTGGTGGCAAGTCCCCCAGAGGCAGACCAACACTCTGGTGCGCTCGATGTACCGCAGGTGCACAGCTGTGATCAATGCTCGAGGTGGTCGCACCAGATACTGACATTCTGCTGTTAACACAGGGTCAAGGTCAAGTTCATGTGACCTTATTTTCTACCAGAATGAACTTTGAAAGGACACTTTTGCGGTGTTCGATTGCTTTTTCTCACTTTCTATTACCAGTTCAAAGGAATCGGTAGCCAAATTACATCAAAATTTCTATACAGTTTGTTTTCGCGTTTTTTATGCCTCTGAGTATATTTCTTGATTTGTTTATATTTATTTTATTTTATTTTTTAATCATTATTTTATAATGGTAGATGAGGTTTAAAATGGTATATCAATAAAATATATAAAATTGGTGTTTTCCATTCGTTAGGTCGCCGCGTCGTTTGCTTGTCTTGGGTGGGTAGGGACAGCCTTAGTAGGGAGGGCCAATAAAATCAACCTTTAATTGAAACACTTTATTTAAAAATAATAAAATTTCAGGGCCACCGGTGTAAAAAATGTGATGATCAATGAAATTTAAAAAGCATATTAAACTATAAGATAATACTGTACATATTTTATAACATTTAGTTTAAAATATTAAATTTATAGTAAATTGAGTTTCAAGCTAAAACCAGATGACAGCCAAGATATTTACAAAACATAAAATGAGACACCATACATTCCACAAAGAGTGCACAATATAAGACAGTAATCATGATATATTGTTTTAAAATGTGTTTTTAAAACAAGTTGGCATATTTCCTTTATGGTAATGTCACGGTAATGTCACGGGGTTATTTTGTGGTCACCTGACGGCACTCAGTTGACCAGAGGGGAAACCAATGGGCGTCGTGCCGCCAGTGACAGCCCGCGCGAGAGATTAGCGCTGATAAAAGTGAGGGCGGGCTGCGTTCGGATTCATTTCGCGTATGTTGGTAATGTCACGGTACACTGATATAAATAGTTATTTTGTGGTCACCTGACGGCACTCAGTTGACCAGAGGGGAAACCAATGGCGCCCTGCCGCCAGGCAACAGCCCGCGCGTGAGATTAGCGCTGATAAAAGTGAGGGCGGGCTGCGTTCGGATTCATTTCGCGTATATTGGTAATGTCACGGTACATTGATATAAATAGTTATTTTGTGGTCACCTGACGGCACTCAGTTGACCAGAGGGGAAACCAATGGGTGGCCTGCCGCCAGGCGACAGCCCGTGCGTGAGATTAGCGCTGATAAAAGTGAGGGCGGGCTGCGCTCGGATTCTTTTCGCGCTGAGCGACAGGTGTGGCGATGGGTGTGGCGGCCGCGCGCCGTGTGACGTTGAGGCGGGATCGCTGCGGGACTGGCACGTGGGTATTCATTATTTTACGGGTAGAAAGAGGGGGAGGGGGGCGCTGCTCAGTCACCGACACCAACCGCCGACCGCGGGGGACACATTTTTTTTTTTTTTTTTTTTTAAATTTTAAAAAAGATATCCAAAACTGGACTTATGGACAGCCTCTGCAAAAGAAGTCAGTAAAGACCAAGGTGTGCAGTCGCCATCCAAGACATTCTCTTGGTAAAAATGATGTAAGACTGGTACATTTATTAATAATAGGTTCTAATTCGGCTTTTATGGTGTCACATGGTTGAAGACATGGGTCAGGTTAAACGTTTGTCCACAGGGGCAGTAATATCAGCGAATTTCCCCCTGTAGCCGTGTGTCCTTAGCTTAAAATCAGATTTTGTATTGTTGGGGGAATGCCAGGAATAGTCCCCCTTTCACTAATCTGCCGTCAGACTGGTGCGTGCTGGCGTATTCCTGCAGTTCAGTGGACCAAGCCTGCACAGCAGCCACTCTGAGGGCGTTCTTGCATTCTTGGACTGATAACCCGAGATCAACGGGTTGGCCGACTGGCCCATTGCGGCCAGTTTGGCCGCTCTATCGGCCAAGTCATTGCCGTGGATCCCACAGTGGAAGGGAGAAAAACCATATTATTATGATCCTCCTCCAGATGAAAATCATTACTTAAACTCTTTTATAACCTTTGAGGAATTTAATGATTCATTGGAGTGTTTTTACTTGCAATACCACTGCTGTTGGCATCGACGTGTTTCAGATCAATTGCTCTGCCATCTTGGAAGCAATTACTTCTCTCATTTTACCAAAAATGTTGGTTAAATGGAACTCTCCCTACTATCTGGAAGAGGACGGTTGTAATACCAGTTCCAAAGCAAGGTAAATGTAGATCCGAAATTGGCAGTTATCGTCCAATAGCTTTAACATCGCAAGTTGGTAAGATATTGGAAAAAATTGTTGAACGTCGTATTTTACATTTCTGCGAAAAGAACAATATTATTCCCAAACAACCAAGCAGGTTTCAGGAAAGGAAGATGTACAACTGAATCATCTGGTCAAAATTACGAATCAAGTTAAAAAACAGTTTTCCAGAAGAAAAAGTACACTTGCTACTTTTTTTTATATATTAGAAACGCTTATGATACTGTATGGCATGCTCGTCTGCTTTATAAGCTAAAACATATTGGAATTAGTGGAGCAATGTATCAATTTGTAAAATGTTTCTTGTCTGGGAGATCTATTTGTACAAGAATTGGCAGATGCTATTCGTCATTCAAGGATACTGATATTGGAATTCCTCAAGGATCTATCATTGCTCCAGTTCTTTTTACTATTCTTATTCATGATCTTCCAAACGTTCCATCTAACAATATCCATCTCGTTCAATATGCTGATGACATTGCTATATCAGACCTGCCTACCTCAGGTTATGCTCATCAGTAATAACCACAGAGATTTTCAGTAATTTTGCATTTTCCTTCAGTAATTCCACGGACGCGTAATACACGGCGTTTTTGAACAAATAATGTGTACAAAACTCCAACTACATTTTTAACATTTTAACAAAAAATATAAACAGTAAAAAAGGAACAAAAACAACAAAGCAGAATTAAAATACCTTGGGATGATGGCTGATGACAGACTCAGGACAGGAGTTTCAGGTCAATTCAAAGGTGATATACTTGACAGTTGTAACTTACACAGCAGTCACCACAGATGACACCACTGATGAAGAACCTAATGTACAACCCCCCCTCCCCCCAAAAAAAAAAAACTACAAAAATGTGTGTGTGTGTGTGTGTGTGTGTGTGTGTGTGTGTGTGTGTTGCACTAAGCCTTGTATGTGCCTGAGAGATTACTGAGTCTGGAAACATCCTTTTCATTTTCGCCACTATCTTGTCAGCACAGCTCAGGGACAAGTTGTTTCCGCAGATCAGCTCACACAACAGTCTTTCTGCTTGGTGATCTTCCGTGTGTGGGTCTGACGGCTGCTCTCGCTGGATTTCGTAAACAACGATGTGATCTTCTGACTGGAGGCACTGGCAGCTGTCTCTTTGTGCATTTTCCCCGAGATATGGCGCTTGCAGTCATTTGCTCCCCCATGTCCGATGGAGAAGTCTGAATTGCACACCGAGCAGTATACAAATCCAGGTCCATGTTTTTTGGATTGCAAAAGACAAGGCCAAGTCCGCGTGTATTTACTTCGGAACGCTTGCTTCTCGCCTTCTTCCGTTGTGGCACAGTGGTTTTTCGAACCCTCGTCGTCGGTTTCATGCAAACGTTTAGAAGATTTCTCCGCCATTTTCACAATCGCCGGCAAAAAATCGGTTGAAACTTTGTCTTACAATGGCTGAACAAAAGGCTTCGAATGGCGCGCACAGATGTGATGGCGCGTCGTGTTGGCCCACAGCACCACATTGACCAATCGCAAGTTCCGAACCATCTGTGGTTTCGGCTTGAGTCAAGGAAGTTACTCTGTGGTCTCGGAAAGGTCTAGCAGTCGACAATTTTTCGAGTCTGGAATTTGCGTAGTTTTTCAATTTTCTTTTCCGTAATTTCGCACGGAAAATCGTACCTCCGTAATGGGGGTTAATTTCCGTAAGATTACGGACGATTACGGAAGGGTAGGCAGGTCTGCTATATGGATGAATACAAACGTCAGAAAACAAACAAATAAAGAGTTATTACACATGTATACCAAGTGAGCTAGATAAGTTAGATTTATACATGAAAGAAAATGGTTTAGAACTTTCGGGAGAAAAGACACAATTAATGCTTTTTATTAATGGTGATACTCCAAAGCATCCTCCTCAGCTTGTTATAAAAGGCAACACTCTTAAATATTCAAAAGCTGTAAAATTTTCAGGAGTCTATTTAACCCCTAAGTTAAAATGGCGATATCATATTGAGCACATAATAAGTAAAGCTAGACAAAGATTAAATTTTCTCAAAATAATTAATGCTCAGTCATGGGGACAAGATACTCAAACACTTTTACACTTTGCTACCAGTTTAGTTCGATCGAAATTAACTTATGGTCAAGAGGTTTATTTCTCAGCTCCACAGACGCTGCTAAAAAAATTAAAAGCATAGATAGTAAGGCTGTTAAGTTGGCACTTGGTGTGCCAGTACACACAAATACGCTCAAAACATACAGAGCAGCTAATCTGTTAACTCTTGAGGACCAACGGAAGTTGGCCACCGCAAAGTATGTGACTAGATGTCTTTCAGTTTCTAATTCAGTGACAAATGACATTTTTCTTGACTCAAGACAGGATTTCCCGAAAAGAGTCGCAAACATTTCATACTTAAACCTTTTAGAAACTATACAATGACTTTTAAGATTTGGGAAATTTTGATAAACATCAATTTCAAGTACCCAAAATACCCAAAAAATTCCCAAAAGGGAGCAATTTCTGCTAGATTCGAACAGATAACAACCCCAAAAAAAAAAAAAAGAGGAAACACAATCTTTATCCTTTGAAAAAAAAGGGGACATTTAAAAAAAAGTTCCAAACATTTAAAGATTTTTACAGAGGGTTCGTTTTGGAATCATCACGGGGGCTGGTTTTGCTTTTCCCTTTCAACATAAAGTCTTTTAGAGGAAAAGGTTTTTTCTGTATTTACTGCAGAACTATAAAATTTCTTATGGCCTTACCTTTCTATTGATATTGAACGGGCATTTTAAGCATTTTACTTTGTGTTGACTCAAATCGTTCTTTACAGTCTCAAACTGGAAGAAAAGTTTCGAAAAGCTTATATTTGACGAAAATACTTAATACATCAATTATAAAAGGGTATTAATTAGAATTTTTTTGGGTTCCTCTCACTGGGAAATTGGGGAATGAAAGGCGATAATCACGAAAAAAGGGACTTTTAAAAAACACCTGACAGACACTAAAATTTAGAAAAAATGAAATAAATTCAATGTAAAAGTCAAAAGGAAAAAAAGCTTCCTTAAAAGTCAAAAATATTACCGTGTTCAACCTTGCTAACTCATTTACAAAATTCGAAAAATTCATGGAAGACAAATTTCAAAAAATGTAAAATGTCTTGTGGCTTTAAATATAATTGAACAATTCTTTTTGTTTTCCCATTGCTACCCCTTTTAACAACAAACGGGGAAAGATGAGCAAAAATAATTTTTAAAGATATAATCTACAGCAAGAAAGAAAAAACGCATCATTTTCACTATATTTGCAAATTATTGTAAACATTTAAATCATTTAAGTTTATTGTATGAATTTTATACGTACCCTTTCAAAATGAGTGAAATTTCACCAACACACACACACCACACCACCACACACACACACACCACTCCCCACACAACGCACCACAGCAAACCACAGTACACAAACACATCCCACCACACCACACACAACCCCACACAACACACACACCCACCGTGCGCGCGCACGCCAAACAAAACAAATCTTACCACCCGTTTAATTTGGTGGTGTGGGGTTTTTGGTTGGTGTGTGGGGGTGTGTGTGTGTGGGGGGTGTTTTTTTGGATTTTTTTATTTCAGTCTAAAATCCCCTTTGTTGTAACAACTTAAATTAAACAATCTCAACACACACACCTCTACATTACTTCCCACACGGGACGAGCATTTCCCAAGTCTGCAATTCAGACTGTGCACCATTTCGAGGGATGTTGAGGCATCGGGAGCTTCCCCACTGCCCAACACAGAGAATTCACATGTATGCAATAGTCAAATTGGCACAGCAAGGTTAAAAACCTTTCCTTTCCCCCCCACACAAACAGCACAACACAACGTCACTTTCCTTCACTCCATTGGGCTGCTACACGAAATTTCCCACCTACATGCGATGATCAATGAGGGCATAATATGGCACAGCAGGGAACTCTTAAATACCACACCCCAAAAAACAGGTACAAAATTCAAAATTCCCAGCTCACGTGGCCATCTTATATCAATTCCCTCCTGAAGTAGCTGTGCAATGATTGAACAGGCAAGCCGGGTTTTAACTCTTTCCTTACCACCCTGACAAACGCGAACACAATGAGCCTTGTTAGCACACAAGCATCAACTCATTCCTTACCACACCTGACAAACAGCGAAACACAATTTTCCTTTTTGGAAAACCCAGCAAGTAAACCATTCCAACACCCCTGTTTACCTGATACAATGTCCCCCACAGGCCGCGGGAAAAAACCCATTCCAACCAACCTGAAACAATGAGCCCCACTGGCACACAAAAGGAAAACCATTCCATACCACACCTGATGTACCTGATAAAAGATGCCCTACAGGGCACAGCAAAGGATAAACCTTTTCCATACCACCCCTGATACATTTTTCCCACGGGGCACAGCAAATAAAAACCTTTCCATACCACACCAATAACCTGATCAAGCTGTCCCTACATGGCCAGCAAAAAAAAACCTTCCAACCACACCTGATATCCCTGAACAATGCGCCCACAGGGCACAGCGAGGAAAAAACCATTCCATACCACACCTGATATACCATACAAGCTGTCCTACAGGGCACAGCAAAGGATAAACCTTCCCAACCACACCTGAGTGGAAAGTGATACAATGATGTCCCACAGGCATAGCGGGGTTTAAACTCCCTCCAAAACCCGTCACACAGCGAACAATGATGTCCCTACAGGGCACAACAAGAGTTAACTCCTTAGGACTCCCCTGACGCCCCTTTTGCAGGGAAAGGCATGTTTGATTTTGGTTAAACAAAAAAATTTGCAAACAACCCACTTTTCACCCAAGAAAGGGGGCCGGGGTGCAATGCCACCGAGGGGCACAGAAAAAGGGGGGACCACAACAAAAAAAAGTGACTCCCCAACCAGTAACAGGCATCTGTATGATACAAAATTTGGCTTTTTTCTGCCCCCGAGGAACAACTCCAAGAATGCACATTAATACATCCCCCACCCACTCACATACCCCCACATGAATCGCCCAAAAGAGAAACCCCACCTTGACAGAAACCCCATCGCGCCGGGGCCACAACCTCTCCCTGCACCAGCACCTTGAGGGCCCTCAACACATGTGCCACGTTACACTACAATCTAACACAAAATACGCCTCAGAACATCGCATCAATCCAAACAAACACACACTTACTGGCACACACAGCACACAATTAAACACGCAAAAGGGAAAGTACACCTACACAAAAAACGCCTCAAATGGAACTCAAAATACCAACACAACACAACAGTATTCACCAAGACAATGGGGCCCAAAACTTACAAAGGCACCCCTCATACCACATCACACTAACAAAGCACTTCATACCCAAAACACCAAAACATCATAAATTAATGCACCACACCCCAAAAACATTAACATTTTTTACTCAATCAACACACTCCACACAATAAAAATAACCTACAACCCAACAACTAACACAGTTAACAGTAACCAATCAAAAACACCCACCATCATAAAATTAACGCACACACCCAACTCAGAAACAGTTAACACCATACCAATCAAAAACACTCACACATCATAATATAATGCATTTCACCCCCCTACATAACACAGTTAACACACCCAAATCAAACACACCACACTCAAATATAATGCATTACACCCAAAAACAAACCTTTAAAATGTCAACTCAAACAAACACCCACACAATAAAAAATGCAACAAACCCCAACATACAGAACACAGTTAACACTCAAAATCAACAAACCACCCCCATCAAATAAAATCACAACCCACCATACATAACACATTAACACTCACTCATCAAACCCCACCACACATCAAAAAATAAACCCCTCACCCAACAACAGAACACAGTTAAAGCTCAACCAAACAAACACCCCACACATCAAATATAATGCACACACCCAACAAAAATAACACTTTTTCACTCATACTCAATCAAACATACTCTACACATCATAATAAACGCACTACACCCAACTACAGAAAACGTTAACACTCATTCCAACAAACACACCAAAACATCATATTAAAAAACAAACTTATTCACGCCGCACAAAAAAATTACTGAAAACCCCCAATCGACATGACACCAACACGACCACACAATCGACACGACAACACAAAATTCACTAACACATCAATCGACACCACCAACACAACATCCGAACACACATCGACCACACAACACAACATTACGAAAACACATCGACCACCAACTAAAATTCACGAACACATCAATCGCGACACAACCAACAACGAGAAACAGGTCATTTCCCCTGTAAAAAAGCAAAGACAGGGGATATTTCCCCCCAAATGCGAGACAAGGAGGGAGCACCCAACAGTTTTTGGCACATCCACCACAACAAGAAGCAGACAAAAAAACATCTTTTCCGATTGAATCCACTACTTTTCCATTTCATATATTTTGTCCCCCTTTTTTTGGGGGGGGGGTTTTGTGGGTTTGAGGGGGGGGGGGGTTTTGGTTGGTGTGTTTTGTGGGGGTGGGGGGGGGGGGGGGGGGGTTTTTGGGTTTGGTTGGGGGTTTGGGGGGGGGGGGGTTTTAAAAAACACAGGAAAACTCTGACTACCATTATTTTATTTGGGGCAGGGGAATGTTAAAAATACAATTCGGCCACATGTTTTAACAAATTTAGGGAAGACAGTTTTTGTGAGTCAAAGGTAACGTCCACTTTTTCCTTCGGGGAAGGTTTTAAACAACATTAAAAGTCAACTTTTTTCATACAATTCAGGGGAAAACGTTTGTATGTTAACTAGCAGTATACTCCCTTAGTTTTAAACAATTAGGGAAGAAAGTTTGAGTTAAACATAGCATGTATACAGTCCACATTTGAAAAACAATTCAGGGGACAGTTTGTTGTTAAACTAGCATGTAACACACACATTATTCAAAAAATTCGGGAAACAGTTTGTATTTTTGCATAGCATGAACAGTCCCCAAAAAAGGTTCCTACAATTAGGGAAAAACAGGAGTTAAGCTAGCTTTTAAAAAGGCCACATAGTTCACAATTCAGGGAAACGGTTTTTAAGTTTAACAGTAGCGTATACAGTCACACATTAGTTCCTACAATTTAGGAAGACGTTTAGTAAGCGTAAAAAATTTTTTATTTTCAAGCTACTTTATTCTTAAAATTAAAAAATGATAAAATTTATTTGTAGTAAATAAACAACATTATTCTAATTTAAAAGGAGACAAATTTTGTATGTTAACGTAGCATGCCTTAATTTTTTATTAAAAGGGGAAGACATTTTGAGTAAGCATAGCAACATTTAAATTTTGATGTTAGCATAGCATACATTTATTCTGTATGTTAAGCAGTAGCATACAGTATCTGTATGTTTAAACATGCATACATTTTATTTTATGTAAGCATAGCATACTTTATTCTGGAAGTAAGCAGACATCTTTATTCTTATTTAAAAAGAGCATACATTAATTCGTAGTAACATAGCAACATTTTTCTTATGTTAAGAAGCAAACATTTAAACGTATTTAACATACAACTTATTCGATTTAAGCAGTACAACATTGATTTGTATTTTTTCTAGCATACTTTTTCTGTAGTTAAAGCCCGGGCTCCCCAAGAAATTTGGGTTAAGCAAGGCAAAATACTGAAAAATTTAAACCCCGGGGGGGCCCCTCAAAAAAGAAAAAACCCCCGAGGGAGGCAAAATTGGGGACACCCCAAAATGGGGATTTTTTTAGAAACGTTGGGCCCTAAAAATACCCGAATTGCGTAAAAAATGTATTCCCCGGGATGGGGTTTTCCCGTAGCACTTTTCAGATGTTCCCCCCCCGACAAAAAACCCTGACCACAATGTCAACCGGACCCCCGAAACGAAAAGACCCCCCCAAAAGCGTTGCTTCCTGGGGGCGCCCAAAAAACCAAAAAAACCCTAAAAAGGGGAGGGAAATGTCCCAAAAAAAACCAAGCAAAACCCCCCGAAATTTTTTTTAAAAAATTTTTTAAAAAAGGGGGGGGAAAGTTTTTTTTAACCGAAGTTCAAATCAAAGGCCGTTTAAAAAAAAAGGAAAACCTTTTTTGTCGGGTTTTTTTCATGGGGCCCCCCCCCCTAATTAACAATTGAGATTCCCCTTGGGGCCCCCCCCTGACAAATGGGCCCGACAACAAAGATTCTTTTTTAAAGCATTGCAAATTTTAAACGTGTTAAAGGTTGGCCGTTTCTTTTAAAAAAAAAGAAAAATTTTTGGTTAAGCAGGATCTTTAAACTGAAAATTTTTAAACAACAAAAATTTTTTTATTTAAAGAAAGTCAGGGAAAAAAGGAAAAAAGAAAAAAAGTATTTTAAAATGTTTTTATAACAGCATTTTTAAAGGAAACTAGTTAAGGGGGGGGGGGGGGGGGGCAAATAAAAACAAAAATACAAAGATAACTCATGCACCGATTGTTCTGCTAGTAATGTGATAAGGCATCATAACAAGCATCTGACGGTTGTTATGCTGGACATTCAATTTTATCAATATTCCTATTTGAATGTCTGTTATACAGCATAATTGTTTCAGTGGAAATAAGACTGAATATTACAGCTAAATTTCATTCAAAAAGAAAAGGCATCTGTGCAGTTTAAGATCAAGTTTCACATGAGATGGTATGTCCAACATAACAACCGTCGGACATACTGATTTGTTCTTTATTGCTGTGTTGGAAATAAGACAGTAACTGCATCCTCTGATGATTTTCTGTGTTTTTGAGGGTGCATTTCTGTAATGATATCAAGTATAGGACCCACAATAGCCTTGTTACCATATATATGGCATTTTTTATCTGACAGTTGTTATTATGTTGCATTGGAAATACCCAAGTATTCCCAACAATGCAAAAATAACAACAGTCATTAAAAAAAATGGACATACATTTCCTTTTGAGTACAGTTCTATTGTTATTGTTACATTTTACTCATAAAGGCCTATAAAAACAAGCTAAATAAGTCACAATGATCATGAAAGACACCTTAATAGAATCCATCTGACAGTTTTTTATGGCTCACTGTTGGACATACTCAACAAACTGCTCTGTACTGACAGGAATTAGATTATTTATGATCAAAATGAATAAAAAACAGTTTGACAGTAACAATATTAACGTGTACATTTAGGGCCCCTGCTCTCTCAGATAAGCTCAGAGCGCTTACAAATCATATGAAAATACATTTTATGGTTTAAACAACATAATTACAAGATGTAAACAGATTTTGCATATTCTGCACCGACTTTCTCTTCTTTTCCTCTGATGAAGAAAGTAGGATGCGAAGACCTAGAAAACACAAACTTCTTTGTCAAACAAATAATACAAAAATACTTTTAGGTAATTTTTGGAATTAACTGCATAAAAAAAGTGATCAAAATAAAAATGTTCATGAACAAAATCAATTTGGTATGCTTCAGGTGATTTCCAACCTACCTCTTACACACCCCACCACTTCTAATTCAGGTTAAGAAGCCATAATCAATGAGCTGATTTATTTGCTACTATTGCCTTGGGGGGGGGGGGGGGGGGGGGGGGGGGGGGCTGAATTTTTCCCCAGTACTTCTTCTTGACTTGACTTGACTTGACTTGGTCCCTTAGACGTCGGTCCGTAGGGGCACCCCTGAAGCAGTGACAACCATCCTTCTCCATTCCTCTCTGTTCTCCGCCTCCGCAATGTGTCTCTCAGCCGCAGGCCTGTCCATTCCGTGATGTTATCCTCCCATCTTTTCCTTTGTCGACCTCTTCGCCTTTGTCCTGGTACTGTGCCCTGCATGATTGTCTTGGCAAGGCCTGTTGATCGTGTGATGTGTCCATACCATTTCAGTTTGCGTTCTTTTTACTGAGGTTAGGAGATCGACATATGGACCAATTTCATTCACGATGCGCTTTTTAACTTCCACATTGCTGATGTGATCTCTGTATGAGATGCCAAGGAGTCGTCTGAAGCACCTCATTTCCATTGTTTGGATCTTTTTCTCAAGGTCTGATTTCAACGTCCATGACTCACAAGCATATAAGAATATCGCCATGACTAAGGAACGCATCAGTCTAATCTTTGAGCTGATGGAGATGTTTTTATTTCTCCAAAGAGGCGTTAGCTTAGATAGCGTAGCTGTGGTCTGAGCGACTCTTGAGATGATTTCAGGTCTTGATCCTTCATCTGAGATTGTTGCCCCAAGTACTTAAATGTGTTGACTGGTTCAAGCTTTTTGCTGTTGATGGTTATGTCTTGGGTAAAGCCGATTGGGTTGTTAGTCATGACCTTTGTCTTTTCCGCACTTATTTCCATGCCATAATCAGCAGAGGTGTTGTTGAGTCTGTTGATCAGGTGCACTAGCTCTTGTTCGTTTCCAGCTAGTCCATCTATGTCGTCGGCAAAACGGAGGTTGGTGATGATTCTCCCTCCATGGTTACAGTTCCTTCATGGTCTTCTAGCGCATCGGTCATAATTCTTCAAGGAAGACATTGAAAAGTGTGGGGGAGAGTAGACAGCCCTGTCGCACCCCAACGGTAGTTCGGAACCACTCGCCTATGTTATTACCGAAGAAAACGGCGCTGGTGGCTTTATTGTAGAGGCTTTCAATAGTTCAATGAGGTTGGCATTGATGTTGGAGAGTTTCATTGTTGCCCATAATGCTTCATGCCACACTCGGTCGAAGGCCTTCTTGAAGTCTATGAATACGTGGTACAGATGTTGTTGGTTTTGGTTGTACTTCTCACCAGTATTCTTAGGTTGAATATTTGTTCTATGGTACTTCGTCTGGCCTGAACCCCGCCTGTTCTTCAGCGATGATCTTTTCTGCTTGTGGGTTCAGTCTATTTAGGATTACTTTCAGCATAACTTTGCTTGGGTGGCTGATGAGGCTAATCGTGCGATAATTTTGGCATTGCTGTAGGTTGCCTTTCTTTGGTAGCGTGATGATAAGTGACTGCGTCCAGGGAGTAGGCCATTCCCCGGTTTCCCAGATTCTGTTGCATATTGCAAGTAACATGTCCACCATTGGATCACCTCCTGCCTTAATCAATTCTGCGGTATGTTGTCAACACCGGGCGATTTTCCTGCTTTCATTGATGATAAGGCTCTAATGATTTCATCACGTGTTATATTATCCTTGCTGTTATTTGTTGGTTCCGGTGCGACAAGGATTGATGAATTTCCCTCAGCGTTGTGCGAGTAAAGCTCAGAACAGTATTCTGTCCATCGTTGTAGTATCTTTTCATCATCGTTGAGACATTTACCGTTTTTGTCATGGATCGTTGTTATCTTGGCTTGTTTCTTTCCCGTTAGGTCCTTGACAATTTTATAGGCTGCTTTGCTTGTTGTTTTTTCAAATTATTATCATCTCTTGGCATTGGTTGTCAATCCAAGTTTCCATTGCTGCCTTCATCTCAGTTTTAACCTTCTTGTTAACATCATTGTACTCTCTTTTTCCTTCTGGGTTGTTCTTTTTGTTTTTCAATTCACGACGTTTGTCACAAATTCTGTACTTCTTCTTCTTCTTCCTAAAATACTGGTTCACTCAAAAACGAGTAGGTCACCAGCGCGCATGTTAAAAAGTAAAATAAAATAACATAAAATAGTGCGACTCAGACTGTTGGCCCCTGGAGCAAAATTGCCAACAAGGGGTCGCACTCGATATTCAAGAAGTTAAAAGCAATGGCCAAATTCAGGCCCAGGTAACCATAAAATATCTGGGGAAGTTAAAATAGAAAATCGTCAATATGCAGATCTCAAAACTGTCGTATCAATTTGTTTGTTTTTCTAATGAGACTGCATTTGTGGCAATCTTGATGGCACCCGGCAGTGAGTTCACAGCCGTACAGAACTAGAATAAAATGAATGTAAGATGGCTGTCAATATTTGATGCAGGTATGGTATAACATTGACCGCCACTCCTGGTGCTGCTTTTATTCAATACTAGTTGTTCCATTGGAATAAGTATTAGTTTAGCTCTGCCTTTGAAGATGTTAAGTTGATAAAAGCTCTTCTCTCTTCTAAGGGTTTCCATTCTAATTTCCTCATGTTCTTTCTAGTATTCCCCTTTTCTCTGATGTGTTCCCTGTTACAAACCGTGCTGCTCTCTTCTGAATCTTTTCGAGGTTATCAATGTCCTTTAGATGGTAAGGATCCCAAACTGAGCAACCATATTCAGTACTGGTCTAACCAATGTTTTGTAGCAGTGGTCTTTAACCTTTTGGGGGCACTCATTGATATTCCTGTATAAGAAAGCTAAGATGTTATTTGCTTTCTTACATACTAAATTGTAATGTTCTTTTCCATTTGAGACGACTATCTATAATCACACCTAAATATTTTGCAGCATTGGGTTTCTTTAAGAATAGTATTATGAATAGAATATTCTGATTAGTTGGTGAGTGTTTGTTACATATACGCAACACTTGGCACTTTGGGGGATGAAATTCCATTTTCCAAGTTCTTTCCCACTCTTGTAAAGCGTTTAGATCTTCTTGTAGAATGCGTGTATCATTCTTGCTTCTGATTGTTCCATATACTAAGCTGTCATCTGCAAAAAGCCTTATAGTAGTTCCAGGAGAGAGATTTCTACTTATGTCATTTATATAAATTAAGAAAAACAAGGGCCCCAGAACAGTTCCCTGTGGTACACCTGACAAGACTGGTTTACAATGCATGGGATGACGACCCTTCCACAACAACTTTCTGCGTTCTCCCAACGAGAAATGATCTAGCCCATTTTAGCAAAGAAACGCCAATGCCAATGTGTTCTAATTTAAGCAGCAGGCCCTCATGGTCAACCTTATCAAAGGCTTTAGAAAAGTCTAATAAAATTGCATCTATTTGCTGTCTGTTGTTAAGACAGTTATTAAAATCATTGAGAGTTGTTATAAATTGAGTCTCACAACTCCTTTGCTGTCTAAAACCATGCTGGGCGTTATTTAAGAAGTCATATTTGTCAAGATGGTCCATTATGCTACTATATATTATGTGTTCAAGTAGTTTTGTGATATGGATGTAAGAGATCACAGGTCTATAGTTCTCTGCTTTTGTTTTGTCACCCTTTTTGAATAACGGAACAATGCTGGCATCTCGCCACTCATCAGGTATTACTCCCTGGTCCAGTGAAGCTTGGTAAAGTGGTTGGTATACCTCACTCAATTCATTGGCACATAATTTTAGAGCTTGCCAGGAACGCCATCAGGACACTGCAGTAGCTTTGTTTTTATGATGTTGGTCAGTAACTCCTGCTTTGTTTACTTTGATGTTTTGCATTTCAGGGAGTTTATCATCATCCTTTAGTCTAACGTTAATTAAAGGCTGGGATTTGAGAAAACCAAACAAAACTGCTTGTTTAGTAAATTTAGACTGGATGAGAGGGGAAAAAAAACCTAACTGAATCCAGTTAGTTGAAAAAAGGGCCCAGGAAAAAAAAAAGGAAGGAGAGGAGGGGGTGAGGGGGGGGGGGGGGGGGGGAGGCTGGGGGAGGGGATACATGGAGGGACTGGGAGGAAGGGGGCTGGTGGAATCTGGTTGCTGGTCTCTACTCCTCCACATTTTATCAAAAAGCATTATGGAAATAGCCAAAAATGTGCACTTTCAATTCTTCAAAATAAATATGTATTACAATGAAAATAAACTGACCATTTATTAATCACAAGAGATACTGATGGTCGTTACGACAGACATACTGAGTGATAATGTCTTCAACTATGAGAGTAACAACTGTCAAATAATCGCCAGATTTCCCACTAATCCTATGATCTGAACTTTAGTTCTGTCATGTATTTAAAGAAAAAGCAAAATAGAAATTCCAAGCTGTTTTCTGCCCCAGTTTTACGTATAATTGATACATTGATTAACTTAATATCCGTGGGTCGTTATTCGGACATCGCTAAACGATGTCCTAATCATGCGTCACGCACAAAACATCGCCCGAAAGTTGAGGGAAATCCCGTTAAATTGCCCCACTCTACTTTTGGTTCACTTAGAACTTTAATCATTTACAGAAACACATTTGAGAGAACAGCTGAAACCAATGTTTCTATCATTTTCTTGTGACGGTCGTTATGCATTTGACAGTCGTTACGATTTCTGACGGTCGTAACGATTGTGGACAAACAAATTTCCACACCTTCTCTGCTTCGAAGCGCCATTCTTGACGAAAGCTCCAGCCTCGATTTGAAACCTTTTGCCTTGGGTGCTATTTAAAGCACGGCATGGGATCTGTAAGTTCGTTGTTAGTAGAATTGCGAGAAAAAATACGGTCGTTATTTTCTGACATACTGCTTATTACCGTATGGATTTCGCCCTCGTTTGCTGCCACTGAATCGAATTTGGTTCGGAAAACACCTTTCTCCATTCGGTTAGTGTTGTCCGAGATGCTGAGTTAAATGAACACGGAACCGAACCGAACCTGATGTGAACGATCGAGAGTTTTGCTGACCGACACGATTTGACAAACAGCGTAACGACTGTCAAACGGTTTTTTACCGCTTGACAGCATCGAAAACAATCAGAAATAGAACCGGTTTGTGATTTTAACATGTTCGCCGTTGATTTTTCTGCATCCTTTATTCATACTGTTGTGATGGTATGCAATTTAGATATGTATCCAGGCTTCGACACCAACCGCATCACTCGTCCGCCATCTTGAACGGGAAAATTTATCAAAGAAAAACGTACAACTTGGGCATTTTCAAATGGAAGGCGACACCCAAACTCACCATGTTATATTATGTATCTCTTCAAGGTATTATAAAACATCAAGCAATAAAATAAAAAAGCATTGGTATTTTTTTAATTCTTTATTTGTGCGATAAATATACAAGGGGTCTGGACGATCACCTTTTGTCACAAGCTCATATGTGAGTGCACAATATATAAGGGAAAATACATCTAAAAGGGCATACAGGCAAATACTCCATGCATCATGGGCAGCAGGTGCCCCATCATGCGTATCTCACTACCTTGACGTCAGTCTGCAACAAACAGCTCACATGTGAAACACTGTGAAAAAAGATAAACAGTGGAGAGAGATTTCTAGAAGAAGAAGAAAAAGATAAACAGTGGAGAGGGATTTCTAGAAGAAGAAGAAAAAGATAAACAGTGGAGATGGATTTCTAGAAGAAAAAAAGGACAAACAGTGGAGAGGGATTTCTAGAAGAAAAAAAAAGATAAACAGTGGAGAGGGATTTCTAGAAGAAGAAAAAAAATAAACAGTGGAGAGGGATTTCTAGAAGAAGAAAAAAAAGACAAACAGTGGAGAGGGATTTCTAGAAGAAGAAAAAAAAAAGACTGTGCCGGCAAGTCAGAAAGAAATTTGAAACAAAGGAAAACGGGGGAGTCAGAGGGACAGACTGTAGGAAAACGGGGAAGTCAGAGGGACAGACTGTAGGAAAACGGGGGAGTCAGAGGGACAGACTGTAGGAAAACGGGGGAGTCAGAGGGACAGACTGTAGGAAAACGGGGGAGTCAGAGGGACAGACTGTAGGAAGTTACAAGCACGCTCTGTGCTTGTAACTTCCTACAGTCTGTCCCTCTGACTCCCATGTGGAGGATATACTTCTACAGAAGACTCCCCAATCTCCCCACAGGAAGTGGTTTGCTGTCATGGAGAAGTCCCCATCAATTCAAGGGGGGTAGTTTCCATGTGGAGGATATACTTCTACAGAAGGCTACCCAATCTCCCACAGGAAGTGGTTTGCTGTCGTGGAGAAGGTCCCCATCAATTATGACAGTCACTTTGACCTCTGAAAGAAAAGAGAAAATGCTTCTAAGCTGCAAGAACCTGCTGAAGGCAGCTGAGATATCCATAAGAGATCTGGCAAAAGTCATTGGGTTAATGGTGGCCAGCTTTCCCGCTGTTAAGTTTGGGCCCCTGCATTACAGGCAGTTGGAAAAAGATAAGTGTAGAGCTCTGAAGAAAAGCAAAGGACATTTTGACCAGGTCACGGCAGTTCTGACTGCTGCATTAAGTCGCTTGAGTCAAATTCTTCAAAATCGTGGGACGGAAAACAGAAGTAACAAATTGTTCGCGCGCAGCCAACAAGCCGGCTCTGTTACTGTTAGGCCTAGCGGTCTGGTATCTGAAACCCTAGAGTGTCTGGAGATAAGGGCCCCAAGGCGCTTGTACTGAAAGCGTGGAGAATAGCGAACTACACACTGCTTTGGTGTCTGTATCGCGCCAAAAGCTGACCAATGTTTACACAACGGCTCCACACAGGGAGGCGAGTGTACACCGAGAAACAGCGGGATTGTCTTTGTCCACAACACACTGTGAGCGCTTTTCTGCGAAGGTTATTCTTACACATACACGAATTCTTACACATACACGAACGCACGCACGTACGCGTGCGCACGGGCGCGCGCGCACATGCGACACACACACACACCACACACATGCGCACACCAGACACACGCCACACAAGCAGCAAAACTACGCATACCTCATTATGATTATTAACATAC